>CM070823.1:45632096-45655664 GCA_036326025.1 Chrosomus eos
TAAATCGTATATGTAAGTAAAACATGAACTGTTACCTCGCTTATGTTTAACGAGTGGTTGCCTACATTATTACAGGACATTTGCAGGTCAAGAATTTCCATGAACTTCAAACATCCACAGCGCGCGCCCCGAAAACCACCAGACAGCGCGCGAATACTGAATGGAAGTCTTTCACGCATTGCGCTTGTACGGACGAATTCACACAAATCTATGTAAAAACACATTGGCGAGTATCCTAGTAAAAGTCTGTTATATATCTCAAGTGAACGTAGACAGTATAATTCAAATGGCGTCAGTGCGTTCGGCCTTAAAGGGGCGGCACTTTAATAAATCTGCTGCTGTGTTTTAATGTTAATCAAACAAAGGACAAATAAATTACTCTCTGCTCTTGGCTAAATAGGCTACCTCTATCAACTTTACAAAAAGATCCATATATATTTAATTTATGCAGTAATAAATATGCAGTGCATGAAATATATATTTGTTGAACTAATTAAGTTTAAATTTATTAAACAACTAATATGATTGATATTATTTTGGTTTCTCTACCAATACATTTAAAAATTACAAATGCATGAATTGAAAATTAACTGAAAATTAAAAATACAGTTATCGGTTACCGTATCGGTATCGGCGAGTACCAAAAATGAAAGTATCGGTATCGGACTCGGTCTGGAAAAAGTGGTATCGGTGCATCCCTACTGAAAACTGTCAAGGAGTGTTAGGTGAGTTGACAGAGTGAATATGCAGCGCTTCCTCTCGTGCTGGTAACGTTAGACATGCATGTTTGTTTTGGCGGATGTGGTATTGTTTGATGACAAGTTGATTGGATTGATTATTTGAGGGTGCTCCTCCCGAACTTTGTTTATGAAACCTCATGTGTAGATTCAGCCATCGCGTCTGTTATAGAAGATATCGACAGCGCATTGCTTTTAAAAGAGGAACAGAGAACCGCGATCAAGGCATTTGTCGGTCGGAAAGATGAATGAAGAACATGCGTCATTTACTCCGTTGCTCTGATTGGTTGTAAGTCTATCCAATTGAATGCAGAGGCATTTTATTTCCTGGTTCGGTTGAAACACGCCCCATAATCACAGCCCAATGGAGCAGTTTCAGACTCAAATTCTTTCTAGAATATGAGTATGACGAAGTCAGGCTACGCATAAACATTATTCTCTTAAAAATACAAACATGTACATACATGTTGTTTACATATCATGGTAGGCCCGTTTGTGCTATATAGAGTGAATTTACACCTTTGCCATTAACATGTTTATAAATAACTGAAAAAAGCACAAATGTCAGTACATGTCAAAACATCCCTATGGCCCCCAAAACACCCTGGTCCCCAGAGGGTTAAATAACTTTTTGCTATCTCCTTTTGCCAAGATAACTGCTCTGAGTTTTCTCCTATAATGCCTGATGAGTTTGGAGAACACCTGACAAGAGGTCAGAGACCATTCCTCCATACAGAATCTCTCCAGATCCACAAGATTCCCAGATCCATATTGGTGGTGCTTCTCTTCAGTTCACCCCACTCATTTTCTATAGGTTTGTTTTGGATCGTTGTCCTGATGGAAGATCCAACCACAGCCCATTATAAGATTTCTAGCAGAAGGCGTCAGGTTTTGATTTTTTATCTGTTGTTATTTGATAGAATCCACAATGCCATGTATCTGAATAAGAAGTCCAGGACCTCCAGCAGAAAAATAAGCCCACAACATTAAAGATCCAATGGTATATTAAATTGTACACACGGGATACTTTGTTTCCTTGTGTGCACCAAACCCATCTAGTGTGTTTGCTGCCAAAAAGCTCTTTTTTTAGTTTAATCTGACCACAGAACCCTGTGCCATTTGAAGTTCCAGTCGTGTCTGACACCTGAATATGCTGGAGTTTGTATTTGGATGAGCGAGGAGCATTTTTCTTAAAGGGTACCTATTATGGCATTTAAAATGTTCCTAATAATGTTCTGGGAGTCCTCAACAACAGTTTTACATGCATGCAATGACAAAAAACACTTTTGTTGTCTTATTATGTGCATTTATTTTTACCTGATTTGCTCACCGACTCCCTAATGATTCGTTTGACGACTCATTTGTCCAAACCCCTCCTTTGCGTGACGCTAATCGGCGGTGATTGGTCAGATGACCCAGTCAGTTATATTTTGCGTTAGCCCAAAGCTTAAACATATTGATAAAGCACTGCAGTACTACAATACGCTTCACATAATTTCACATATTTCAAAAAACAAAAAAAAATGACATTGGAGACCTAAGCTGCTGAGTGTAACTCTCACTCTCTCACACACACACACACACACACACACACGCACGCACGCACGCACGCACGCACGCACACACACACACACATAAAAGCAACAATTATTAATAGTACTTACAGGTTGTGATTCGGAGGAGGAAGCTGATCCAAATAAACTTGGTATTGAACCTTCCTATATCAGCCGACTCGCGAATCCACACTTGAAAGCATTTGTGTTTGTGAAGCGATCGTCATTAAAATAACGCGAACACAGCTCAAGGTGGTTATACTTGTGTGGTATAGTTGTAAATATAAACTCTAGCCACTGAGTCTTCACATGCTTGTCCCTGGGCAGTGAAAAAAAAAGTTTGCTTTTGATTCGCACTTCAGAACAGAGTCTCGTCGACATGTTGTTGTCAGGTTTCTCTGTCTGCTCGGCGCGCGCACTGATTGGGCGTGTCGAATTCAAATAACTTGTACAAGTGACGTACGAAAGTTAGAGAAAATGCATCGTTTGTCTATCGATTCATATCAGCGACTCAGAGTCGACTCTTACTTTTGAGAGACAATAACTTTGTATACGGTGAACTTTCATATTTAAAACTTTGCAGGATGTTTTTGTTCACTTAGATCTATGTTACACACTACATGAAAGGTAATTTTCTAAATTCCATGATAGGTACCCTTTAAAGGGCACCTATTATGGCATTTAAAATGTTCCTAATATTGTTCTGGGACCCAACAACATTTTTACAAACACGCAATGACAAAAAAACACTTTTGTTGTCTTATAATATGCATTTATTTTTAACTGATTTGCTCACCAACTCCCATATGAATCGTTTAGCGAGTCATTTTTCCAAACCCCGCCCTTGCGTGACGCTAATCTGCGGTGATATGTTAGCTACCATAGCCCAAAGTTTAGTGGTAAAAGCACATTCAGTCTTTGTTTGCGTTAGCCCAACGCATAAACATATTGATAATGCAGTACTAAGAGGTAACGTTATAGCTATATTCTTTATGACAACTCCATTAACAACGACAAACACTTCACATTTTCAATACAATTGACATTGAAGACCTAAGCTGCTCTGTGCGTAGCCTACACAACACACAAAATAATTTTTGAGCATGATACATAAAACATAAAAGCAACAATTATTATTAATAATAGCCTACTTACAGGTTCCTTCAGTATCAGCTGGCTCGCAAATCCATACTTTATAGCATTTAGGTTTGTGAAGCAATCATCTTCAAAATAACGCGAACACAGAACAAGGTTCGGCTATACTTCTGTGGTATAGTTATGAACTGTAGCCACTTAGTCTTCAAATGCTCCTCACTGGGCAGATGAAAAAAGGTTTGCTTTTGCGTTGCACTTCAAAACAGGGTCTCGACATGTTTTTTTTCCCTGGCGTCTCCGAACGCAATAAGTGGGCGTATCTTATTCAAATAACTTGTCAAGTTGACGTCATCTAGACAAAGGAAAAGCATCGTTCGTCGAACGATTCTGTGATGGATTTTCTTTCCCTAAAATCTGACTATCTGCTTTCTTAAATGCTCACTCTGTAATACTCCAGCTCCCTGCGTCTACAATCGACAACCGCTGAGTTTTCCTAATCCTACTCTACTCAAGCTCTCTTGCGTCTACAGTCGACATCTTAGCTTCGAGTTTTGCTGAACTACTCTACTCAAGCTCTCTTGCGTCTACAGTCGACATCTTAGCTTCGAGTTTCTCTTACCCTAACTTCCCCAGCTGCGCAGCTTTTAAATGACAGACAGACTTCAGTAATTATCCCTTAAATGCTTTTAATTAACGGCCAGGAGAGTTCTCGAGCAATACTCAGAGAATCTCCCAAGTAAAAACAAGGCCGGTGGATCTCAGACAATTTCCATTGAGAATCCCACCGAAAACACGGAAACAACAGTTTTTATACAATAGGGGGTATGGCATAATGACTTTAATTTGATTGGTTATTCATTCACAGTCTTCTTCTGTTACTGGGTAGAGAAGAATATGTTTTAACCATTACTTCATTTATCACAAGTTCTAACTAGTCATCTCTGTCTAGTCTCATTTCCCATATTATGTTATTTATACACACATCATGGGTTCGACACACACACACATTCACCTAAAATACAGAATGTCTTAGAACATTGTATCAGAGATTTAGCATGTCAAATAAGGTCAAATGGTAAAACACGTTTAGCTTAATATTCAGTTTAAATTTTCCACCACATTCCCCTCTCTGGCCATAATAAAACATGGCCAATATTAAATTTAATTATTCTAATCAATTTTCTATACCTGCATGACTTACCTGCTCCACCGAATCATCCTGTTTTAAGTCAGTGATTTTAATACCACCTGTTATCTCTAACCATTTCCTTGTTTCATCTTTTACTTTATAATACCTTTGAGATATTCCTTCAATCAACATCCAATTTCCAATGTTTCACATACACATACCAACTTCTCATCTATTCATCTGTTTGCCAACATTCTATCTCAAGTAAAAAACTAAACATACCATAGTACATTGCCTTTTAACTTTAGACCTTGAGTCAAGTTTCATCATCTTTTAGCTATCTTTCAAATCGCATTGATCTATTAGGCCTTATCATGCCAATAATGCTGATTAACCATTTTTCTTAATCTTATGTTGTTAGCTTTTAATTCAAGAAGGCAATTGTTTTACTTAGTCAGATCTATTTAAGGATCCGTGTAATAAAATCTAACCAAAAAGGTTCTATAATCTTTCATTTTTATCCTTAACACTAATATCAATAATTTTATTATCTTGTTTCAAACAATGCCATTATTTTAAAATTAACTCTGTTTTACACAGCTCTTGCCACGAGAATAGCCTTGGCTGAGGACATGCCATTTAATCTTTAACTACTTATCTTCCTACAATCCTATTTTCCAGAATTAACTGATGGGCATAACTTATACCACCTCTAAGTTTTGGCAATGCGGAATAGCTCATAATGGATCCATTGATCCAGATCATTAAATCTTTAGCTTCATTGTGAATTTAGAAAGCTTTTCAGATTTTTTTTCTATATTAGCAAATACTCTATTTCTCTGACTTCTCTAAACTGATTAGACTAATTTTAGTTTAAATGTGTCTAGGTTTTAACTCTGTCCCCTACATAATTTGTTTTAATATGTTGAAAACCTTTCTCAATAATACAATAACAAAACAATATTTCATTCCTCGAAGCCGGGCTAAATAAGCAAGCACTGTTGCTGTATTCCTAGCTAGCTAGACCCGCAGTCACCTCTCAGATATCAAATACACAGACGTTAGACAATACATGAAAGGAACATTTCAGTAATCACACTGGTAAATTCTTCAAATAATAATAATCCATAAATTAAAGGTTTCCCAAAATCAATGAAAGTTTTTCTTTCACTATTTTAGCAATTTGAAACACCTAAAATATATTTAATGTAGTCATTAATTCATCACTATAGAAGTTTACCCAATTATCTATTCAGACCTAGTCTGGCAAAGTAACTTATCACCTATTCTCTCTCATTAGTGAACAACTATTGCTATTACATTTTAGCATCTATGATATCGGTCTTAGACTTTTAAAACCCTCAAGTTTCTTCCTAGATTATTTATTTTAACAGTAATGTACCTAGTTAGAGTCCCTATATACTCTACAGAATTTATAAGATTTTACTCTTCTCAATTTACGTGTACCTGAAATAATTTTCAAATTAATCAGTAATTTGTTCAAATCTCAACCCTATATCAATTCTCGGTCCTACAGTTTGATTGAACCAAATAAAACATCAATAAACATCACATTATTGCCTCTGGAAGAACATCACAGAACACCACATTTTTGCAACCCTGTATCACATGAAATACGTTCCGACGAAACCTCCCCGCAATTCGCAACCACGTCACATCCTGGAGGAAATTCAAACAGAAACAGCAATATAATCAACATCAACACACCTGCAGATATAATAACACATATGCATTTAAACACTTTGTTAGACCAGATGTGCTGGTCGTCACGTTGGCCCCACAGACGTCTGAAACGTTCCATGTTCACCTTTTGACTCTTTGCGAGCCGTAGCAAGGTCTTTCCCTCGTAGGTAGAGGAGGCACGTTACCAGCACGTCCTTTTATTTTCCCTCCCCTACTTTTCCTCTGGATGGCGGTTGGTGGGGCTTGCAATGTGACACGTGAACCCAAGCGTCACGCTCGGAAACCTTGATTGCTGTATTCGTTGTTAGAACGATCTCATACGGACCCAGCCACCTCGGGTTGTACCACGCCTTGCGTCTGTGATCCTTGATCCAGACCCACTGCCCTGGCTCGTAAGAGTGCTGTGTCTCTGTACCTGGAACCGGCAAAGCAGCTTTGACCTGTTAAGGGAGACCTTAACTATTTTTGTTAGTGAAAACATGTATTAACATAATCTGCTTGTCTGGCCGGTCGTCCTTTCTGATCAGACCTGTGAAATTTCATGATAAACAGTAACAAGACAATATTTTATACATTTGGAACAGAATAAGTTCTGTTTGACAGGATCCATCATGACATCCTGTAAAAGGAAGAAATTAAAAGTGGGGTGGAAAGGGCAAGCATGCTTGCTCTCTGCCTTCCCAGAGTTATACGCTGCGCATGTGTGACACTGTTTATTTCTGCCACAACAATAACCCATCTCAGGATAGTTAGTCAAAATCATCCATGCCATTATTTTATTGGGCATATTTCACCCTGTGGTCATAAATTACCCTGTTAGTGATATCAGCAAAAAATATTCTGTATCTTCAAAAAACATTGTAAGGAGTTAATATTTCAGTCAATCATTTCTCAATACAGTCAAAGAACAGGACGCTTAGTCCATTTGCAAAGTTCCATTGACCAAAGTTACATCCAGTCAAAAGTTTCTTAGATGGTTAGATCATATCGAAAATTCGTCTGAAGGCTACATCCTAAATAAAAGGAAGTAAGATTTATTTTGTTCTATTGTTGGATCTAGAATGGAAAGTTAATCACCATCAGACATGAAAATGGGAAGTATGATAAAGTTTACCATAAGAAATATAAAATCAAAGTTTTATGGTTACCATAATTAATCTTATCTATTAAAATTTTCCATTCATTCACATTCACACACTTACACACCCCACCCCTCTCTGGCCAGAGAATCATACCTTTTTGTCTGCCATAGCAGTTTATGAACTGAATGAGGAACATATATTTTATTAGGAGTGGAATACCACCAAATCCGAACGGTAACAACTTTTACGACAGAAGCTACTGAACGTAGACACACTGTGGCATTCCCCTTGCGACAGTGTCTAAACGTTAGGATATTAATTGTCAATTGTCCGATGCAGTCGTCATGTGGTTGAGTTTAACACAGTGAACGTAAACCTCAAAATCAAATAGATTAAACACTTTAAAATAAAGATCATATAGACTTTCGGTTGCAGTTGAGAGATTCAGCTTCAATCCCTCAAATGCAATTTGTCATTAATTACACAATTTCAATTTTTTCAAAACTTTTTGTTGTTGCTCCTTTGCTATTTAAAAGAAGATTTGGAAATCTTCACACAATTTCGGATCCATGGAAAAAATAAAACCATTTCTATCTCGTACCCCTGGTGATGACAGCATGTGATTTCAAAAGTTTATAATTAGAAACATTGTTCTTATTGAATCCAGAAAACTACCTTTAAATGAAATGGAGTGACCAATAATTTTGCTTTTCTAGCCATAATGTCTCTTTGGGACATTTTGTGCCCTATATTTAGTAGTCAATATATATATATAGTCAATAATCTATTCTCAACAAATACATGCTTTTACCACTATTTGGTTTAAGTAATAAGCCTCACTATCCAAATCCAGTGTTTTAACTGATTGGTGAGTCAATCTCTCACTTCTGCTATTGAACTTCTTGTATTAGGCCAGCTGAACTGGTCCTATTTGAAAGCAGATTCAAAGTGTTAGTTGAAGAAATATGAAGAATTGCTGAAACCAGTGGATAATCAAAAACAATAATCAAGTTAATTGATAATTAACTAAATTTGAAACGTTCTCTGTAGTGATCATTGAAATTCAGCACCTGGCCCACAAGTGAGGGATGGAGGTCTTTCTTTTCTGTGTGGATTGTCGTTCAGTTGACTTGTTAGGCTGATACGTTTGATCATCAGGCTGCGATGGCCCTCTCTTTTCTGGCTTTTGATCCACCCTGGCACAACATTTCATAATGCATGGCAAAATTGTCTTTTAGGAAAAGTCTCAAGTGAACTTGTCACCTTTTCCTGCATTGTCTCAGTTGACCCTCAGAAGTGTCCACTTCCTCTTTCGGGAGCTGGGGAGCTGAGGGCACCACTTCCTCTTTCTCTCTCTCCAGTCATCCAACTTTTCAAGCCAGGCGTCTGAAACCTTGAACACTCAGAGAACTGCAAAACTCAAATTAAACTTAGTTTAATAACTAAATATCTCATCTGGTTATCAAGACAGCAGTTCTTCATTTTATTAAAAAGCGTACTTCATTGCGGAAAAAGCAGGACAAAAACTCTAATTACAATACAGTTTTTTTTTTTAACTTACTTTCTTTGTCTTTTTTTTTTCTCTTCAAGAATCCAAAATAAAATGACTGTAAGATATATGTAATGTGCTTGTTCAAATCACAATTTATATTTAAATTGGTCACCCAACCTCATACTATGCATAATGCACAAAAATTATCTTAGTTAAACATAAACAATTGGTTCTTCGAATCTCTGCAATGGATATTTTTTTCTCAAGTTCTTTCACACTGTCTCCCATGGGATAACGGGATAGAAATTCTAGACACCTTCAGATAGAAATTATAATATTTAAACACGTGTACTTAATATCTTATTATTTATTACTTTAAGAGCACCTAATTGCTCAGTCTTATATACTGTATCTCATCTACATAAATAAATCAAAGTTTAACTCACAAAAGTTTCTTTATGATTCAAAATGTTATGTTATCTCAGAATGCATATTCTTATTATAATGATTTATAACTAACAATTTCTGTAATTTCTTAATTGATTTCAAAATGTAAAAATTCATAAATCTCATGTTAACAATATTACCATGTATCTTGTCTAAACTCTTTCAATTGTATCTTTATATTTTCTCAGAATTAAACCTTATTCAAACAAAAACTTCAAACAAAAAGCAAATTGCAGCACCTCAGCATCTCGGGGCATTTTTCCCTCCCGGATCTGGTTTCCAGCATGACAAGTTGCTCTCTTTGCAGGAAGTTTTATTGACACATCAAATACAATACTCAACAAATACCAATTTAGTTGAATTTAACCATAATCATTGCTCATTGCCCTTAATAGACAAGGTAAAAACATTTTTTTTTTTCGAAATCCTTAAATCTTTAAATGTGATCACCAATTTCCTTCAAATATTTTTTCCTTGGCCACTTGATCTCAATTATACGTCGACGTATATATGTATTGTTAAATATAAATTATCTCGCTGTGGTAAATTTAGTTGACTTATTTCTTCTCCATAAGATAATGGGATACATCGTTTAAACCTGGGCTCAGCCAGTGTGTTTTCTCTTCTCTTCTCTTTTTTTTTTTTTTTTTTTTTTCAGCTAAATAATTTCTCAATTAAATTTCATTCTTCTAAAATCCCTCTTTTAGATTTCTCAGATATGGAAAATTTCAATTTCAACCATCAAAACAGAACAAACTAGAAACACGTTCCAAATTCTTATTTAAAAAAAAAAACTTTTTTTTTTCATACGCACAAAAATGTTTTATTTTACACATCAAAAAGGAAAACAAAGACTGAAGTCTGTGTGTCCTACCTTAATAATTTTAAGTCCTTTTAGTCCGTCTGGAATGGGTCCCTCTGTCGAACAGGGTTCTGCAGTCTGGCAGAGTGAAGACAACATGGTTCCTCGTCCCCGTCCATCCGACAGAGGGAGATTCCGAGGACTCCTGGATTGGCTCGCCAAAATGTGATGGATTTTCTTTCCCTAAAATCTGACTATCCGCTTTCTTAAATGCTCACTCTGTAATACTCCAGCTCCCTGCGTCTACAATCGACAACCGCTGAGTTTTCCTAATCCTACTCTACTCAAGCTCTCTTGCGTCTACAGTCGACATCTTAGCTTCGAGTTTTGCTGAACTACTCTACTCAAGCTCTCTTGCGTCTACAGTCGACATCTTAGCTTCGAGTTTCTCTTACCCTAACTTCCCCAGCTGCGCAGCTTTTAAATGACAGACAGACTTCAGTAATTATCCCTTAAATGCTTTTAATTAACGGCCAGGAGAGTTCTCGAGCAATACTCAGAGAATCTCCCAAGTAAAAACAAGGCCGGTGGATCTCAGACAATTTCCATTGAGAATCCCACCGAAAACACGGAAACAACAGTTTTTATACAATAGGGGGTATGGCATAATGACTTTAATTTGATTGGTTATTCATTCACAGTCTTCTTCTGTTACTGGGTAGAGAAGAATATGTTTTAACCATTACTTCATTTATCACAAGTTCTAACTAGTCATCTCTGTCTAGTCTCATTTCCCATATTATGTTATTTATACACACATCATGGGTTCGACACACACACACATTCACCTAAAATACAGAATGTCTTAGAACATTGTATCAGAGATTTAGCATGTCAAATAAGGTCAAATGGTAAAACACGTTTAGCTTAATATTCAGTTTAAATTTTCCACCACAATTCATATCAGCGACTCAGAGTCGACTCTTACTTTTGAGAGACAATAACTTTGTATACGGTGAAGTTTAAAACTTTGCAGGATGTTTTCGTTCACTTAGATCTATGTTACACACTACATGAAGGGCAATTTTCAAAAATCCATAATAGGTACCCTTTAAAACCCTCCCAAACAACATGTGGTGATGTAGGGGTTGTTTGATTTTTTTTTAATAGGCTTTCTGACCCCAAGACTCAACTAATCTCTGCAATTCTCCATCTGTGATCCTTGAAGAGTCTTTGGCCACTCAAACTTTCATCCTCACCGTCCATTAAGAAAATATAGACACACGTCCTCTTCCTGGCAGAATCGTAACAACTTTAGTTGATTATAACTTCTTAATTATTGCCCTGATGGTCAAAATGGGATTTTTCAATTCTTTATCTATTTTCTTACATCCACTTTCTATTTTGTGATGCTCAACAATCTTTTGCTGCACATCAGAACCATGTTCTGTGGTTTTATTCATTGTAATGGATGATTAAGGGAATTTGGCCTTTGTGCTTCCTCAAATTTAAACTCCTGTGAAACAAGAAGTCATAGCTGGACAATTTCATGTTCCTAGTCACCCTGGTGTGCTAAAAAAAGGTAAATATTAATGGGAATATACTTCATAGATATTTTATTCATAAAAAATTCTAGGGGTATGAATAATTGTGGCCAACGTGTTTTGGAGAAAAATATTTATTTTATAATGTGATCTCCCCCCCCCCCCCCCCCCCCCCCCATTTTCAATTCTTTTACTTCAATGAAAGGTTAGATTTTTGCCAATTTTTTTAATGAAATATCACAAAGATAAATGATGCAGATTTATTTTGTACAGCCATTTTTGATCATATTTACCAGGGTATGATTAATTCTGGGCACGACTGTATTATATATATATATATATATATATATATATATATATATATATATATATATATATATATATATATATATAATACATGTGCAAAAATTGTGTACTTAATATTCAATTATTTTAATTATCACAATAAAAAAGTTTAAATTTTATTAAATTGAACAAGCACGACATTCAGCTTTCAATCAAATATTCTTAAAGACTCATTATTATTAATAATGTTATTTCGACTTATGTGTCCGTGCAACAAGCAAGATGTGCATTTGTAAATTCAGTGACAAGCATGGCAAGAATTGATTTAATTTATGATGAGATGCTCCAGTTCACGTGGTATGGTGACCGCGGCTCGCCGGCGCCCGCATGTCATGATTATTGTCTGCTATATTTGCTTCTTATTTATTAAATCCAGGCAATCGGTTACTGTAAAGGTTATTAAAATTAAGATACAATGTATACCAAACGAAATTCACTTTAAAGAAAGGTTTCTACAAGACAAAACATAATGAAGTGGTAAAAATCATGCCTGAATGGATGGAACGCAAATGGATCCGATCCGAATGAAGGACATTGAAGGCTGACTATCATCCTTTCTGTCATGACAAGCCTGCATGCGTCTGTTCATCGTCGAAGTCCCCGTTTTTTTTGCTTGTCATCATAGGCGAGCGACGCACCGCACTTTCACTCAACAAAGCCGACACAGATGTTGTCACTGCCCACGACTAGTTTAAAATATTTCCATACCTCCAACTTTCCTTCATACTTGCTCAAAGTTAATTCTCCTATTCAATTTTTTTCTTTACTTCTCCAAGCTCCATGTTGCACTTAAGCTACACAATACAGCACAGCATGCGAGTGGAGGAAACGCTGCACGTGACACGTGACGTGTTTGATCAAGGGCCCGACCCAACCCGACCCGAGCATAGTGGCGGGAAATATCGGCCCGGCCCGAGGGTCGGCTCGGGCAGAGAATCTAAGCTCTAATTGTGGTTTTAAATTAGGCCCTACTCTTTATTGTCAGAACATATCATGACAAACACTTGCCAAACAGGTGAACATTTCACAAATCTGAGGTAGAAAATTCAAACATTTGTAATGTTTCCTTCACAAAATAAATATCTGAATAGAAAAATATTTCTTCAGCACAGTTGCCACTGCAGTGCAGCTCCAATATTAATATTACATGTTTTGTTTTAAAATGCATAATTGACAGTGAGTTGACAGTAAATCTGCATCCTAACTCAAACTAATACTACTACTATGTTAAATTTATGTTCATTAACAAAACCAGTAACATCTGTTTTTTAAAAAATATTTAATGACCACAGTTTTATTTGGTAAAATGTAATATTCTGACTGTTTGAATTTTATTAAAATGAACCATTGGTCATCCAGTATCATGCATTAGATCATATCATCAAGACCGGCATCCCGCTCGACCTGAGGGGTGAAAGCGAAAGATCATATAACTTAGCACTATCATGGCAAAATGTAACTTTATGGTTTCTATGGTATTTGTATGAAAAATAGTAGCCTAATAGTTAAATACATTATTAAATACTGTAATTATATTCCATTAGTCATTAAATACATTGTCTACATTAATAATAAAATAAAATTCAATATGTATATCCCACATTTCATGGTGCAGTTAATATTACTAGGCTAACGTTACAGTAAATCCATGGTAGGCTAAATGGATTCAGTATCAATTCAGATTCTGACTGTATCGTTGCGCACAGTGTTTATCCTGTTTGTCAGCGCTGTTTCATCTGCCTTTAAACTGAGACATTTGTGTTCTTCGCTGAACTCAATCGCTTCTCACTGGAGCTCATGAGCGAGACGATCGGAGTAAACGCGTCTGCTCTAGTGAGCTCGCGGTGCTGTTTAGGCTTATTCCGCCGAGCGGATAAATGGTCCGTGTGGTGCGCGGTTCAAATGAGTTTCGTTCCGCTTTTGGTGCATACACATTATCGAACATTTATCGACCTCTTGATATCGTTTTATCGAGAAAAATTATATCGCGATAATTATCGTTATCGTTTTATCGCCCAGCACTAGCTGTATCTGCATTATAACTGCAACACGTGTTTCAGTATTTGCATATTTGCATCAATTGGCCAGCTCGGCTGGCGTTAGCCTATAAGATTTCAGTAGAAGTGAAGAAGGGGAGGAGTTCCCATATACGACATCCGTAATGTCGAAGTTCCGTAGCCTTGATAGGGAACTTCAGGTTCTTGTATTGAAACGTTTACAGAAGCATTGTTGGGGTTGTATGACAGTATAAACAATAAGAAAATGTGCTTAGTTTGTGGAGATTTTAAAGGGGACCTATTATGGAATTTTGAAAATTACCTTTCATGTAGTGTGTAACATAGATCTAAGTGAACTAAAACACCCTGCAAAGTTTTAAATATGAAAGTTCACCGTATACAAAGTAATTGTCTCTCAAAAGTAAGAGTCGACTCTGAGTCGCTGATATACAGTAGGTTACCAACCAGAATAATACTTTCAAGCGGCGGTGAATTTCGGGGTGTGTTTGCTGCCTTTAACGCTAAGAGGCGCTACAATCACAGACTTTGAAAAGTGTCTGTTTATTCTCTCTACTGCGTAATCTGCCGCTGCGCCGCGGCTCATTCAGAGCGAATGAAAGCTGGTAGCAGATGAATTTAAGTGAAATGTAGTTAAAATAATTCATCACAATACTTAAATTAAATTGAATAAATAATGAAAACATTTCAATATAAAACATTGCAATAGAAACATATTAGGCTACATCAAGGCTTTGTAAGAGTATAAGACGTTGACGTAACAGCGTTCAGGCGGTAGCTCTGTGGTTAACGCAACGACACGGAGATCCAAGAGACCCGAGATCGAATCTCAATATAACACCATGTTGGCCGACAGCATTAATGACTGGGGCAGTCATGGCCTAATGGTAACAGAGTTGGACTGGTGACCCAAAGGTTGCTGGTTCGATTCCAGTACCGGCAGGAATATGACTGAGGTGTCCTTGAGCAAGGCACCTAACCCCCAATCGCTCCCCGGGCGCCACTCAAGGCTGCCCGCTGCTCCGGGTGTGTGTATCCACGTTTGCAGTGTGTGTGTGTGTTCACTACTCACTACTCTGCTCCTAATGTGTGTGCACTTACTTGGATGGGTTAAATGCAGAGGTCAAATTCCAAGTATGGGTTACCATACCTGGCCATCACGTGTCACTTTCACTTTCACTTTTCACTTTCACTTTCACTTAATCTTTAACCGTTCTTGATGCTTAAATAGGTGACTGTTTATTTGCGAGTTTATTAACTGTTTATTTATTTAAAGTCAAGCGTTTTGTTTAATAATCAATGGCATATTACAACATTGCTACAGTAGAGCTGGGGGTTGTAAGGGGGGGCTTCTTACATTCGCTTCATAAACACACGCACACTAGCACACACATGCAATCTTTTTTCTGCACCCGATGGATATAGACTCATAATTATCAAGCCCCACTGCCCCCATCGCCCCAACACAATGCTAATGAAATACGCAACAAGCTTAAAATGTTCCAATTTATTGAAGTAACAAGTAGGCTAGTATCTAAATACAAACTAAACATACAAAAACAAAAATAGAGAAAATAAAAGTGCTGCTGTGTCAAAATGTTAAAAAAAGAAAAGAAGAGAAATCCATTTGGCAAGACAAAAAAATGAAAAAATTCAAATAGACATAACATAGGCTAATGTGTTTGATATGGGATTAAAATTATGGGCAGTGCATGAGATATAAACTAATGATTAATTATGTCAAAATTCCTTTGTTCCGATCAGAGCATGTGAGCATTTCTGGATATTCCTCGGCTCGCTCATTCCACTCAGGGTCGCGCGCTCATGCTGTCTCCGACTAGTTTTTTTCTAGTCAACTAGTAGCCTATTTGTTTATTTAACCTGTTAAGCTTCAACCCCAATTTTGGAAAATCCCCAGAAATGGCATACCCAAACTGAAACAGATACAGTTCATGAACCAATTGTTTTAAAAGCACAAGTATGATCTCATTTGAAAGCAAGTTTATTGCAAATGTAGAAATAATTATTGTCATAATGAAAAATAAATGTTATAAATAGCTTCAAAGTTTTGTCAAGTTATTAGAAATTTATTTTAATGAAATATTTTCTGAAACTTGACAAAGTTTTGTCAAGTTATTAGAAATTTATTTTTATGAAATATTTTCATGAAAATAAAATTGAAGTTGGCCCTGTAGCAATCTAGAAATGCACTGCAGCTAAAGCCACATGTCTGACCATGTTATATTTAAAATCTGAAGATGATATGTCTAAAACTCTTTACTTAGTTAAATGTTTTTCAAGATCATGTCAAACGACTTTATTTTGATTAGACTCTAAAAAGCAAACTGATGTTTATTGTCATTTTCTAAGCATCTATTCAGTCTATTTTCTCTATTGTGTTGTGGTCTAAACGATCTCCATTCAGTGTCAGTCTCCGCTGCACACATTCACACCTCTCCAGCCTCTGGTTATTGCTCTAAATATGCTTTCTTTTGTCTGCATTATAATTACTAACGACTGGCTATTCACACTGTTTCAACCCCTAATCTCTTTTAGGAAAGTTCTCAAAGTTCTCACCTTACATTTGAAACTATATAAAATGACCTTCTTGAAAAAAGAAACATTTCAGCAAGTAGTCCTATTTAGAAATATTAATAAATATAACAGCTAGGTAGCAGGTGCACCAAGGGCTAGCTAGCATGTTAGCTTAGCACACCATCAATACACGACAATTTATGAGATTAAAACCATGTTTGTGCTCTAAAACTTACTTTATAGCACAAGTCCAGTGTTTTAAATAACCTTCTGTGCTCTGATTTGGCTTCAGATAAAAAAATCGGACAGAAAATATAGTATTTGATAGTATTCTTCACGATGATAAAGTCTATATCGATTAGCATTACATTATAAATATAATCTATTATTATGAAAATACCTGACATGGCTCGAAGAACACAGGTAAACCAAATATTATTGCAATCATGTTTATTGTCTTTAAAACATCTTTATCTGCATGTTACAGCGATCTCTGTTAGTGTTTACGTCGTGATGGACTTCCTGAAATGTCACATGATATGATTCTTCTTCGTGTTCCATATATGGAGTCCATATGTGCACAGGGCGCCCTCAGGCTGCCAGTATGTATTGAAAACACAGTACATCAGAGTCTCCAGCGCTCATAATGATTAAATCGACGCATTTGGGTAGATATTCAATAAATATGATTCCTGTCTATATAAATCTGATGTAAACCTATGATATAATCTATCAATATTTCTCCAAATCTGTACACTTTTGAGCTAAAAGCCCTGATGGACGTTGTTTTGTCAAGCTCTGTCGTGACGATCTCACTGGAGTTTTTTTCTGAATGGAAGCGGCTGACGCTCATAATTCATATCAAAGGTATCGACTCATTTTTTGATTACATAACTCCAGACACAAATTAAGACATAACTGTCACTATAAGATTCTCAGAATACAATAGTGGTCAAATACTAAACCTTCAGTCTTATATCTTTTTAATGATGTATAGTTTGTCAAGGTAATAACATTGAATCTGATAGTAACTTTGAACGATTTAAAAAAAAAACGCTCAGAGCGCCCTCGCTCTGGCGAAGGTTAACAGGTTAAGCCATCAGTGGACAAATCACCCCTTTATATTGATTTAATAACTTAAATAGGCTATACAGGGTCATGAGTGAGTGTTATAAAGCTGCACTCAAGCGCACGAGCCGGAGACAAAAATAGCAAGGAGACATTTAATTGTTTTTAATAAACTGGTGTTTTCTGCGTCGCTGCAAATATGAAGATGCGATGTAGACTCGCCATGAACGAATAAAGATATAAAGGCACAAAAAGGAAAAGTTCCTCCTGTTGGCGCGCCCAACCTGTCACTTCTCTATTTCCCACCCATAGAGGGGCGCGCCCCACACTTTGAGCGGCGACTACCATCTGTAGTTAGGGGGGATCTGGCCGGTGTTCTGTCTCTCCCTCTCTCTGCCGTGCAAGCGGCCGCGCGCTACACAGTTTGAACCTACAGTCTATGGTAATCACGTAGCCTTTCGAAAACCGGGACATTCAGTGTCCCGGGAGAGTGCTTAAATTTCCCGGGACAGGTTATTAAAAAGAAGGACAATCCCGGTAAAACCGGGACAGGTGGCAACCTAACTTGCATTTAGACTTTATTTCCATGCAAAAAAGAAACACGGAATCTTATTCTTGCTACATTTTAAATTTGTTTTGCCAAAGAAATTGCAGCTAAATTAAACGAAACGGTACAAATCGAAAATAGTCCACAGCAACATAAATTAAAAACATGAGTTTTGCCTCTCTCGCGCTGGATCTCAGCAAGTTTATTTAGTCTCCCTTGCTCAAACATTCTTAAACTCTACAGAACCAGTTGAAACAACTGGATTGAACACTTCAATTTAAATTTGTGTGTGAAAACACTTCAAATGTAGACTACAATAAATAAACTACAATATTTATAATTTAATCAAATATGGGGACACATCGAGAGATGTAGCCTATCCTTAAAGGGGTCATATAATGCCATTTTTGTACAAGCTAATATGATTCTTTAGGGTCTAAATTTAAAGTGTGTAATATACTTTTATTAAAAATTCTCATTAGTATTGTAAGAAAACACTTATTTTACCTGGTCAAAAACAGCTCTGTTGTTTAAATGATAATGAGCTTTGCTCACCCCGCCCCTCTGTTCTGTGCGTACACCGTTTGTAACACCATAACACAAAAAGCATAACGCGTTGTTCATTATAAACGTGGGATTATGAATATTGAGAACGACGTACATAAAAAACATGCCATAATGTTCCCTGAGTGTAAACCTTAGACACATTCATCGTGAAGCTAGCGATTTGCAAAGATTAATATAAATATGAATATAAAGGTTAATAAAACGCTACACTCACTTCAGTCCTTCTGGACGTGCAGGAACCTATGGCAGGAACACGAATAGTTGGTATCGATTCCTTTTTTCAGGAGCAGCTTCTTAGCAAAACCAGCTTTATACTCCTCGTTTATAAAGCAGTCTGGTGTGTGAAATGATTCACGCAAACATGAAAGCATTGACGTCGAATATTCCCTTCGAAAACAAACTCAGCCACTCTGCGTCTTCAGCGGTTCGGATTTAGGATTAATCGGTTCGGATTAATGACTGCTGTGTTGCTTATTGCACCCAAGAGAACACCACTTCACTTAGACTCCATTCTGCTCATAGACTGTGCTGCTCCAGCGTACTTTTCAGCGCGACACCGGTCCGCGCGCGCATGATTGACAGCTGGCTCACGAACGAGGGCGGGTCTGTGTTGAAACGCTACTGTCAATCAACGATCGTGGGAGGGGCGTGCGAGCCTGTGACGTCACAGGCTCGAACGGCTCGATTTGAGGCAGGGGAAAACATATAAGGAGATTAAAACAAAATAACTGGATGGATTTTTATCATTATATGACGGTTGTGTGCAGGCACTGCCAACACACATTTCAGTACAATCAACTTGTAAAAGTGCATGTACCATTATATGACCCCTTTAAAATAATTTTGCCTTTGCCATCGGGCTGGCTATCCGACACATATGAATGAGGAACATTAACACCTATTGTCTGTCCCTCCAAACCCCCCACAGGCTCTCTGAGTCTGAGTCTGACTTAAAATAAAGAGAAGTCGCAATTCACACTTAAATCGCTCTTCTAGCATTAGGCTATTAAAGTGTTGATAATGAAAGAATTAAATGATTTAAGCTACATGTAGTGGTATTTCTGTCATAAAAGTTTATTACTAAATATTTCATTATTTAAATAATCTAAGAAATAAAACTGGTTTGCGCCAGCTTTTTCCAAGCAAAACTAAATATAATCTTCAAACGCATGTTCATTTTGTTTTTATGAACAAAATGCTCAACTCAATATTAAATTCTACAGGGATTTTTGGATCCAGGCATGCAAAATGTGAATTAGTTATTTTTTAAATTATTATTATTCAAATAAATATCGGTGCTTCGTGGTAGCCTACTGCTGATAAACTAAATAACATTTAGATAATAATTATGAACTTTAAATGAAACAATATAGCAACACTTCGACGAATAAATGATTTGATCTGTTTTTACATTTTAATTCAGGGCGATTTAGTCTCTACATTTAATTAAACGAGATTTTCACCTTGTCATTTTCTCATTGCGAGGCGCTCACAATCACATCATAAACATATTTGAGCAGATTCTCTGTAGCTCTCGTTTTCATATGGATTACATAATCAGATAACATTTATTAACCTAAATATTTAGACATTTAAAGGCTTTAGACATATCCGAGTGGCTTTCGGTTTATTTTTGTGGAGACCGAGAGAGACGACAGATAAACTTTTGTCATTAGCCTAAAAAAAAGTTTACAGTTTTGAACGATGTAGGCTACTCTACTCTTATCTGTATGACCAAAAAAATCACGTATAGCCTATTAAGCTATTTTAGCTGTTATGAGAAAAATAAATCAAATGAACGCGCGGCCTCGTTTGTCGAAAACTTTACTTAAAACCATGTTTTTAAAAACTCTATGTAGGCTATAGGGAATAAAAAAATATAGATATATATAGGCCTATATATCTTTTTTTATACAAAACTGCTTTTGAACAATTGGTATTATTAGCTACAGATCTAAAGTCGTTCTGTTGGATAGCCTATTTGTTCCTTAGTGTAAAATGGAAATGCATGGTAATATTATTTTATAAATATAAGCAAAAAAATATGTGGTGTAACAGAGTTTTAGAACTAAACAAATCTGCATTAATAGCCTAAAAATATATATATTTTTTACAGAAGTCCATGTTTGTTCGGGATTTGAACGCAGGTCTTCCGATTGATGAACCGTCAGCTCTACCACTCGGCCATGTCGAAGCTCACTGAGCCCAAACGTTTATTTCACCAGTGTGTGTTCGCTCAAATGAGTGAGAACGTTTTGTTGTTAGCCTATTGTGAGTGTAGCCTACTTTACATTAATAAAATAGACCTTTTACAGTTTTAAAATATGATATCCTATCTGTATGACCAAAAATTACGAAGTAGGCTATAGCCTATTAAGTTATTTTAGCAGAAAAATAAATTCAAGTGAACGCGCTGCTGCGTTTGTCGAACTTAATTCAGTGGCAGAAGAAAACCCTATTTTATACGCACTAGGCGTGGTGTGTCAAAATACTTAATTATAAACTTCAATATTTCGTTCAAAACCACATCAAAACGCTTTGTGACATTTTAAAAAGCCGTGAATGTATTAATGCCATTGGAACCAGGATCGTAACTGAAATGCGCTGCATGTTATCTCTCAATACAGGAGCAGAAGCGCTGGTTCAGATTTTATTGTTTGTTGTTTAAACGTGCGTGTTTTAGGCTATATTTAAAAATATATATACTATATTTGATAAGGTCTATTTAGGGTAGGCCTATTCGCTATAGCCTACTGTGGAGGGGGGAAATCACCCACCGGCAAATCGCACCTTGCTTAACCATGTTTTTTTTAAATTATTTCTGCATAATGGAAAGAATTCCAGTCCTGCTGTCTGCTGTCCTGTCCGTGAAGTTTTTTGTTTGTTTGTTTGTTTATTTTTTAACAGAACTGTTTTTGAAGACGTAAATTTAGTCAATCTGTTGGATGAGATTTGTTCCTTAGTGTAAAATGGAAATGCATGGTAATTATATAAAAAACATATTTATTAGGGTTTCGAACCCGTGTCTTTGTACTGCTTAAACCTTCAGCTCTACCACTCGACCACAAGTTCGGTTGTTCACGCGTCAGTGTGCCCACAAACGACAGATGCACTCTTCTATTTTCTTATTCCTCAATAGTTTAGCGTCATTGATTGCACCTAATTTATTTTCACTGACTGCGAGATAGGCCTCTTTTAAATTTTGATTCATAAAATGTTCTGCTCTAAAAGTTTGCTATATTCTATTTAAAATGTAGGCTACTTTTACATACGTTTTGCTTTCGCTAAATGTCCATTTGCGCCACCTGGCGGTCATTTCGCGAATGACTTAGAAATGCGACTGGGTTTTTTTTGCCGGTAGACGCCGCGGCGGCAATAGGCATTCTGGTTGGCTACCTACTGTAAATCGATAGAGGAACGATGCTTTTTCTCTAGTTGACGTCAACTTGACAAGTTATTTGAATAAGATACGCCCACTTATTGCGCGCGCCGCAGAGAGCAGTGAAACTTGACAACATCATGTCGACGAGACCCTGTTCTGAAGTGCGAATCAAAAGCGAACTTTTTTTTCACTGCCCAGGGACAAGCATGTGAAGACTCAGTGGCTAGAGTTTATATTTACAACTCTACCTGAACCTTGAGCTGTGTTCTCGTCATTTTAATGACGATTCATTTACAAACATAAAGGCTTTCAAGTGTGGATTCGCGAATCGGTTGATAGCCTACTTAAGGAAGGTTCAGTACCAGTTTTATTTGGATCGGCTTCCTCCTCCGAATCACAACCTGTAAGTACTATTAAAGGAGAACTCCGGTCAATTTTAACATTGAGCTAATTTTTTTGTAAATTTGGAGTGCTGTCAGTACAGAGAACAACGACAAAAATCGGTGTTTCCTACACAGTGTTATCCGCTTTTTAAAATTTATGTGAGCTGGCTGAATAAACATATTTTTTATTCATATCTTTCACATCTACTGCAGTCAGATTGACCATGGTCACTCTTAATAACACCACTCACATGGCTGTGCACTTGTAATGACAAATCAAGGATGTTAAGAGGCTAAAAGGAGGTTTAGAACTTGCCCCATTAAAGTCAACAGGGTGTAAATTTTAAAAAGAGGATAACACGGTGTAGGAAACACCGATTTTTGTAATTTTTGTCTGTACTGACAAGACTCCAAATGTACAAAAAATTAGCTCAATGTTAAAATTGACCGGAGTTCTCCTTTAATAATTGTTGCTTTTATTGGTTTTGTAGCATGCTCAATAAGTATATGTGTGTGTGTTTTGTTTAAGTTATGCTCAGCACAGCTTCTAGGTTCAGATTTCACATCTGTAATATGTGAAATGTTTGTCGTTGTTATTGGAGTTGTCATAAAGAATAGAGCGTATTGTAGCACTGCAGTGCTTTATCAATATGCTTATGCATTGGGCTAACGCAAACAATAACTGACTGGGTCATCTGACCAATCACCGCAGATTAGCGTCACGCAAAGAACGGGTATGGACAAATGAGTCGTTAAACGAATCATTAGTGAGTCGGTGAGCAAATCAGGTACAAATAAATGCATATTATAAGACAACAAAAGTGTTTTTTGTCATTGCATGCATGTAAAACTGTTGTTGGGGACTCCCAGAACATTATTAGGAACATTTTAAATGCCATAATAGGTACCCTTTAATATAGATCTATTGAATCCACATCACCATAATAGCAGAATTTATTAATGCAATGTATAGTATGAGCTTATACCCTGCTAGTATACGTCCAAGTAGAATCACAACACATAGCACAAATTTGGATTAATTTTCCCTGTTATTATTTGATTCACGGGACCTGACACCAGTTATCTTGCCAAGAACAAATTTTATTCTTATGTCAGGAGAGAAACTTGAGAAGATGTTGTA
>CM070823.1:45655764-45768484 GCA_036326025.1 Chrosomus eos
ACAATAGGTTGAATGACACGTCTGCCATAGCCTGACGGGGTCTGTAGCGTTTTTAATCGTACTTTTAAACTTCAGGTTTCGGATAGTAACCGGCGAACAAAGAGAACTTCAAAATTCGACTGCTTTACGGCATATACGTCACTTCCACCACCACCCCCACTTCCTTAAAATCGGACGTGCGAGCCAAATGTTATAGTCATGGCCGAAGCAGCACAGAAAAACAAGCAAAGGTTTTATCAGAGCAAAGCAAAAAGGGAAAAAAGAGAAAGTGATCGTGTTAAAGGCAGAACGAGGATCAAAATCGGGCCAGCGTTTTCTCGCTGGCGTGAGCTGAAGGAGGAGGAGGGGTGCCCGACCGATGCGGACTTGGCTGTCATGCTTTTGTACTAGTAAGTATATTGCTTGCATAGTAAGTATATTGCTTAGGGTGACCTGACCAGACGTCCCGTTTTTCCCGGGACAGTCCCGTATTTCAACTCTAATTTTAGTGTCCCGACTTATTATGAAAAAATCATGTTTTGTCCCTTATTTCATCGTATATATATATATATATATATATATATATATATATATATTTATATATTAGAGGTTTCGTTGAATACGTCCACGACGGAGAGAGAGAGCGAGAGACCTTGCGTGTGTGTGCTAGAGTACGGATTAATTACACGCGCGCACGACAGAGAGAAGGAGAGCGCGAGAGACCTTGCATGTGTGTGCTAGAGTCATAGACAGTAAAAGAAATGGACACAGCGACCCCGTTGATTTCAACGGAGAGTTGAAGCCCAACATGGGCACTCACTTCCTGATAGCCAAGCGTACTGCGCATGCTCAAACTGAGCTTGACGACGTGAGCAACCTGACTGACAGTTGTACGTCTTCTAGTAGCGGTGCCAAGAGGAATCTGAATCATTCCCTTCCGAATCTTGCAGAGCCGGAGATCGTGAGTATTAGCTGTTCATGAGCTCGCAGCAGGAGCAACTTTATGACTCTCTATGGGCTTCTCCCTTGACTTTATGCCTCCACGTCCCCCCGATTGCGCGCAAGCTTCTACTTCTGTCTTTACGGTAAATGTCTCTTCTGCGCGACAGAGAGTCACGTGTTATGACGCAATCGTTAGCCTATTTTTACAAAAACTGGTTCTACGGGGCCATAACGTAAGATACAAAGTAATGGAGCCTTTTATACATTGTCGTGTTTCTTTAGAAATAAATAATGGACAAATGGAGT
Organism: Chrosomus eos; assembly: GCA_036326025.1. Lineage (NCBI taxonomy): Eukaryota > Metazoa > Chordata > Actinopteri > Cypriniformes > Leuciscidae > Chrosomus > Chrosomus eos. The sequence continues at coordinate 45,656,992 of CM070823.1, forward strand.
CTTTGGACGCCTCAGATGTAAAGTTATTCGCTGTCAAAGTGACGCCAAAATGAATGGGAGTCAATGGGATGCTAACAGCAGGTGATAGCCAGCTACAATGGCGGCCCCGGAGGCAGCTTCAACTTCCGGCTGATGGATTACCCCTTGGCTAGAGTAGACTATGCATTAATACGCACATGCGCGCATTATTGATATAACAATATAGCTTGATATTACAATATTGACGATATATGGTTATTATCTACCACTCAAACATTGCATTGAAGTGTCATATAGATTCAGTGAAACGTTAACCAATAGACTAGGCTACTATAATGACGCTGGCTTGTAAATGTGAGCATCGCGATCATTTGTTGTTAGAAAAAAATAAATAAAACCCATGAAATTAATTTGTTGAAATTAATCACAAAAATCAATTTGTGCATCGCTGTCATGCGTGTATTACATTGCTTCCTGATATCATGTGCGCAAACACAAATAACCTATACAACAGGGCAGTTGAATGCTTATCTGATAACCTAGAAGCTCTTGTAATTATTACTTTAACAGTTACACTGTCACGAATCCAGTCTGTGGCCTTCCGGTCAATCACCACCAGAGGTCACCAAATCACAGCATGGACTTTTGCACTTCACTACAATACCCATCATTCATTGCATTGACTACTCGCACAGCTGATTCCACTAATCACGCTCACACCTGAGAACTATCACACACTATCTCACACACTTTATAAGCCTTGGACTTTCTCTCCCTTCTGCCGAGTATTGTATTGCATTTAGCGCTCCTCTAGTGTTAGCTACTCTACAGAGCCCATCCAATGTTCGTTGCCTTGCCTGTTTTCTGATTCTAGCCTGTGTTTCCTGGATTTACCCTTAGCCTATCCCTTTGGACTCTGTTTGCACCTCGTTTGGATTTTGCTGGTTACCTGGATTATCTCTCTTTGCCTTGCCCCTGTTGGATGTTGTTTGCTGATCGTCGACCCACGCTTGCCCTAGGATCATTCTGTGTCATGCCTCTGCCATTCCTGTCTACTGTTTATTGACCTTGCCTGTTTATGACCATGTTTTGGAATAAAGCCCTGCGAATGGATCCGCACGTCTCTTGTCTTGCTCAGCCCGTAACATACACCACCTCTCCATGCTGGGTGAACACCGGCTGATGCAGTAAACAGCATTTCACAACGATTTCAGTACAGTAATAGCAAATATCCTAGCTCCTTCTCGATTATCTGGTAATATTCTATTCACAAAATACAACCAATAGTACGGTAATGTTAAGACTTATTTTCGATGGTTCGGCAATTAGAACAGGAAACTAGGAATACGACCGGTTCAAGATCGCGGCCGGATTTCTCGGTTTCCAGCGGCCAATAGGGCATCTAGTCTCTATATGATTTCTATGAGTAACACAGACCACAACGGAAATGTTTCCGGGGAACCAAATAAGTGACGGACCCGACTGGGACGTGCTGCTCATAGACAGGACGTGCTTACAGCAAAGAACGTGTATTGACAAGAAGTGAAAGCGTATATTTTTTATAAATTAACTATAATTTTATATTGTATATATAAACAATATTATAATATATTGCAATATTATACTTTTTTTTATAGTTTTTCTATACTATTTGCTTACAGCTCAAAATTCTACTTTATTTTATTTTATATAAAAAAAATATTTTCCCTCGCAAAACATACAGAGATTCATTTTTTATGACATACAACTTGTATACAGTATACAACATGTATTAACAATATGTTCAATGTCATCAGAATACAAATGAGAAAAGAACAATGAGTTGAAAACTAAAATAAATAAATAAAAAAGATGAAAAGAAGACGAACATGAAGGCAAGATATTAATCTATACATCAGTTACACTATACAAATTGTTTCATGTTATGTTTAAATTTTCATAAAGAAAAGTTTCATAAGACATGTAGGTAATGTAGGGTCCAAAGTTTGAAAGTTGAGACACTGACACACATAACGGATATAAACGCATATTTTAACATTTCTTTTTTGTAAATTAAAAATAAACAAATACATTTATTTGCAACCGTTATGTTAACGGCATTATATTTCTGTCGTCACAACAGCTGATGGACAACTGCTGCGTTGTCATGGGAACATCCCAGGTGAAAATAATTACGTTGGAAATTACGTTGTCTTTCGTTGCTCCCTTCATCAAGTGCGTTCCAAAAGGCTACATAAATGGCACACTAGTGCCATGCTCACTCCAAAGTCCCACTTGAAAAGCTCTGCCGTCTGCCCTTCGAAGGGAGTAGGGCATAGGGATGGAATAAGCACGTCCCAGCCGGGTCCTCACTTATTTGCTTCCCGGAAACATTTCCGTTGAGGTCTGTACTTGCAGCGTTTCTGTATTTGGTTGTGTTGTGAGTATTTGGAGCACACGTGTGTTGTGAAACTGATGAAGATGTTTTCTTAATTTGCGGGTGCTTTTTTCTATTTGCATGCGTTTTTCTATTTGCATACGTTTTTTTCTAATTGCATGCGTCTTCTTTAGCTTGCAGCATGTTGAGCTCTCTCGGCCTCCGTAAAAATGTCAATGTACAAAATTAACCAAGCATGCAATACAATAAAGAGAAAATGACAACAAACAGAACTTTAAACCAAGAAAATAAAAGGGTATATAAAGCACATGTCCTACTAATAAAGTACTATAGAAAAAAAATGATTATGCTATAGGTAGGCTAATGGACTTCTTGGAATTAAGGGAAAAAAAATATCAGCTGACATTCGCTGCCAATGAGCATTAAGCTGTGTCGTCAGCAAGTCGTTTCCCATCATGCTTTTGATCAGCGCAGTCGGTGGAGAGCAAGGGGGTAATCCATCAGCCGGAAGTTGAAGCTGCCTCCGGGAGCCGCCATTGTAGCTGGCTATCACCTGCTGTTAGCATCCCATTGACTCCCATTCATTTTGACCTCACTTTGACAGCGAATAACTTTACATCTGAGGCGTCCAAAGACTCCATTTGTCCATTATTTATTTCTAAAGAAACACGACAATGTATAAAAGGCTCCATTACTTTGTATCTTAAGTTATGGCCCCGTAGAAGCCGTTTTTGTAAAAATAGGCTAACGACTGCGTCATAACCTCGTGACTCTCTGGCGCACCCAAGATCAATGACCATATAGACAGAAGTAGAAGCTCGCGCGTAATCGGTGGGACGTGGAGGCATAAAGTCAAGGGAGAAGCCCATAGAGAGTCATAAAGTTGCTCCTGCTGCGAGCTCATGAACAGCTAATACTCACGATCTCCGGCTCTGCAAGATTCGGAAGGGAATGATTCAGATTCCTCTTGGCACCGCTACTAGAAGACGTACAACTGTCAGTCAGGTTGCTCACGTCGTCAAGCTCAGTTTGAGCATGCGCAGTACGCTTGGCTATCAGGAAGTGAGTGCCCATGTTGGGCTTCAACTCTCTCCATTGAAATCAACGGGGTCGCTGTGTCCATTTCTTTTACTGTCTATGGTGGAGAGCAACTGCGCTCGACTGCAGAATCCGACAGGTGTGCCTTGCGCTCGCGAGAGATTTTTGACATACGTCAGCATGACATCACGCAGTCGGACACATTTCTAACCGGCATGCATCGAGATTTTGCTCATCTCAAAACAAGCCTAAAGTTTGAGAGTGGTGCTCATAAACGAAAAATATCGCGACAGAAAGAAAACAGTGAGAAGGATTTGTTAAAAAAGATTCCAAAGCTAACAGGATTTTTTAAACCTGCAAATGAAGGTGAGTCGAGCTCATTAAGCAGAGCACCGATCGATGAACAGTGGAGAGGACGAGCAAACAGGCGGGCAGTGTTAATTTCGTTAATCTATGAATCTACGAAATAATTTGCGTAATTATTTTCGTCAAACAAAATTTTTTCACAGACGAAAACGAGACGATATCGGTCCCGACCCGAAGCGTGCAGCCCTGCACATAGACAGACAGCGCGCGAGGACTGAATTGAGCTCTCTTTCGCGTCTGAATGGACAAATACACACAACATTATGTCTACATGTCCGTTTTAGAGAGTATTCACTTAAACACAGTCGGTTATGTCTTTACAGAACGTACAGTTGTGAGAATATTGGATTGTGGCATCAGTGTAATTGGATCTGCGCACTCGGTCTTAAAGTGACAGTGCGGAATAAACCTAATGCTGCCGTCTGTACACTTAATATTAATGTAACAACAAAATAAAAAGAGAAAAGCATTCACTGCTCTTTAATAGCTTTAATATGGATTAATTATACTTAAATTATACAAATAAATATGTCTGCTTGCTTGAAAGAATAAAGAATGATGTATGCAAGTTAAAGACTGCATAATCATTAATTGAAGACAAAAAAGTGGAGGTTTTACATTGCTGTTGTTGTGGATTTTTTTTATGGAATACTGTCTTCGTTAGGCTATATCTCCCCGAGAGAAACTTATTTCTGCTTTTGTTGTATAGACAAACGTGATCATTTTTATTGTGGGCCTACCAATCCTCTCAGCCCCAGGGCCTAACGGCAGGTTAATGCGGCCTGGCTGCATAACTCGAGAATGAAAGTCATTGGTTCTCAAACGCATGCTTGAGCTTCCGTTTACCATAACTGACGTGTGAATTGATTAATGTTTATATGAACGAAAGAGTTATGGGTTTGTAACTACATGAGGATGAGTAATTAATGACAGAATTTTTATTTTTGGGTGAACTAACCTTAACCCTTACAGTTGGGGTGATCTGGTGGCTCTGTTATGCTGTAAGGCATTAAGCTGGGATGGTTTGTGGGGCATGGACCTTTGTATCACACCTTTATGCTGAAGCAATGCACAAGCTACTTCTAATCGTGCCATGTTAACTTCTTGTGCAGATGTCTGGACAGTACTGATGCCTCCACTCTCAAGATAATCTTCGGCAAACTGCAAAATTACATTTTAGCAGATAACAATAATTTTAGTTACTTTTACATGTAAATGCTATAAAATTGGTAGTATTAGCTACATAATAACATTTGTACAAACACATTTTCCCTTAACACTAAAACGCCACTGCTGCTGGAGTCCTGCTGCTTGTTGTGCTGCATTGTGGGAACCGTTACTTTTCTCCCTGTTCTCCACAGCCTCTCATCTAATTATATATTTTTTTAAAAAGAGAAAAATAAAGTAATATAACAGAGAATGCATCAGGCAAATTCTCAAGGCATCAAACTCGGTCAGCTTAAAATCTGATCAAGCTGTATGTTTTTAAAGCTAAAACATTCTCACAAGGACTGTTACCTCCAGTTCCGAAGTAATTGTCGCTCATAGGCACCTTCGTTTGCCAATGGATCTATCAGCATGTTGACGATCTAAAAATATATTTATTTAAGAGATTGTTGTTTTCAAAGCGACTGCATGTAAATGATATTGCAGTGTAGAATGAGCAATGAAAGGTAACCAAACCACTAAAATCCAGTGACCCCCAATGTTTACGGGACACATCCACTCTTCTTCCACTGGAAATTTCATCTGAGGAATGGTTTTGATAACATTTGTTATTGATAATTTATACTGCTAGATAATAACTGTGACAAATAAATTACCTTTCTGATTCCCTGGAATTTTCCAGAAAACAATGAACTAGCAACAACAGCACAGACCTGGTGAACAGGTTTCTGTGAAAAACATTTATTATTATGCAAAAATGGTAACACTTTACAATAAGGTTCATAGTTAACTACATTAGTTAACATTAACTAATATGGGCGAGGGAGTCTGGTCAAGTTCAAGCTCAGGTTACAATGGATGTTAATGAAGAAACGAGTTTCTCCGATGTTGACGAGCAGGATTTCCTGAACGGAGGCACGGCTCAATGAAACATGTCCCAATTCGCATACTATCCATCCTAAATAGTATTCGAAAATAGAATTAGTACGTCCCAAATGGTAGTATGGTGAAATGAGTGTTTCAAAGATACCCGGATGGTCTACTATTTCCGGTCAGAATCCAAAGTGTAGATCGATGCGCACTCTAACGGCTGATATTGCCCACAACCCATCACGCGCTGGACGAGGATTCGGTTAGAACTACAAACACGAGTGAAAAGTGTTTAAAAACTACAGACATGGAGGAGGCGCGAGTCCCGCGGTTATGTAGAGAGGTTTAGATAAAGAGGTTTAAGTGATTAATTATCAGTATCTGACCTGAAATAAAAATTTTCTCAGGGAAACCCCAAACCCCCCTATCTGCCCTACCTCACATTTGGGACCACAGTGATTATAAAAACCCTACATTTGCATGGTAATAAAACTGGTTAATAGTGAGCGTTAGATCCTAAATTAAAGTGTTTATACTTTAAAATGTTTATAATTAAAAAAAAAATCATACCCTCATTGGGGGCTTAGCCCCCCTAAAATGAAAATCCTAGTGACACCCCTGCTAACGAGTAGAGAGTGGAGACAGCTGGGGGTGATGAGCGAGATGTGTGTGTGGCGCGCGTGATGAATGGTGTGGTAATCAGCGAGTGTGTACGTGTATGTGTCCAGAAGGGGGAGACAGAGTAAGGAGAAAGAAAGCCAGGATCATGACACTTGCCTGTTGTTTTTTAATGAGAAGGTGCACGTATGCATCGATAACCTGCATTGAAAAAAATACATCAAACAAACATTTAGATTTTCTCTTTTGATACATTTTCAACACTGCAGTTTGGTCTCTTACGTCATCAGTCAGCCACTCAGTCCCATACAGTGTACGGAGAGATACATCATACAGTTTATATGGTCCAACAACTGCTTCCACCTGGCCACGATCTTTTGCAGCCCACATCCTTCTAACTGTAAACACAACGTGAATGTTAAATCACTTACATATTTGACTGATATATAGATATTACCGTTATGTGAATGTTAAATCACTTACATATTTGACTGATATATAGATATTACCGTTATATGGCCAGAAGTACATGGACACCTAAAAGGCATACTTATGTGCCTGTTTAACATTTACTTTTAAACCCATGACTATCTATATGGAGTTGATCCAACACATTTGGATGCACACAATTCTCTGTGATGTAAATGCATTCTGTAGCAATAAGATTTCCTAATAATACAATGATGCCTGTTTGATCAGGCCAAACCCTTTCAAGCAAACAATAAACTTGGGCAGGCCAAACAAATGACCAACGGGTCAAACTTGCTAATATCGAACTCAGTAACTACAACCTCTTTCTTCTGCATGTTCCTTTGTATTCAGCGATGGGCCTTGTGGATACATCAGGATTCAAGATTGTTATTTGTTACAGTTATACAACATAGTAGTGTAAACTACATCAAGTAGTTAGCCCACCTATTAGTGTAGAGATTTTGCTTTTACCTCGTGTGTGTCATCAGGGCTCTGAATGTTTTGCTTTGTGGCAAAATGAACAACTGAAGGCCTCTGTGGAATGGAAATGTCTTCAGTCATCCTTTATAAATCCTGTTCATTGGTCAAAGAAGGTGGGCTACAGGAAAACGTACAGGCCATGTTCTCTCTTTCGGGATCTTGTGTGATTCCTGCCTGGGGACTGCATGGCCATCATCATTCGCGCGTCAAGTTCGCGCGAATGGCGCGAATTGAGCGTCTGGCGCGTTTACGCGCGTATGGTGCATTTTGTGCATTCACGCGTTTGACGCGAATTCGCGTCTGCCGCCGAGTTGAAAAATCTGAACTTCTGCGTCAATTCGCGCCGCGTTAACCAATCAGGAGCCTAGCTGCTTGCTGCTGTCACGTGGTTAAGTATCTGGATGCTTCAATAAATTATTTTGTAATATGACAGTGGTTCTAATGTAGTTCTAATGCACAACAAAGCAAATATTTTATCACATAAAACTTGATTTCAATATAGGCCTATTAGATATATTCATTTTATATTGAATGCTATTTATTCCATATCTAGATTATATGAAATATTATTATAATGTAAAGACAACCAACATATAAGTTCGTGTCTGGACCATAGGGTCTGGACAGTGATGTGTGAGAGAGAGAGAAAAAAATCACAGGACAGATTAATCACTTTTGCATGCTGGCTCCATTTATCATCAAAACAAATATAAATGACAGATTAGGTGGATGAGGGCGAGGGTGATCCTCGCTCCGATGCGGGACAACAGGTCATCAAGCTGGGCGCGGGACAGGCGGAAGTACCGCTGACAGCGGCCGTCATCCAGGCGCAGCTCCTGGAGCGAGCAAATGGTGAAACTCGCCACACTGGGTTCGCCTTTGAAGGGTCTGGTGGACACAAATACGGCGACGATTACCCCTACACCGCCGTTCTGCTCTCGTATTCAGAATATATGCTGTATTTAGAGCAAATACAGAGTGGTGACTCTCGATGAATGCTCGATCAACATGGCCGCCAAAGGGTTTCGAATCTGACGCGCGTGACGCGCGTAAATTTCGCTTTAACTTTTGTTTTTTACGCGCGTCAATTTCGCTCTTGACGCGTGAATGGATTCAAAGTGGTCAAGCGTATAACTAGACGCGATAGTCGCGAATTTGACGCGCTATTCGCGTCCGGTGTGAACGTAGCATAAGGTTTCATTTTTGGGGCTTATTATACCCAGATGGGTATTTTCCCAGAGAGACTAAATCAAACACAACTGTCCACCTTTTCTCCATAGCTGTAGATAAAAGGCTAACTTTATTATTGTATATAATCAAACTGTAGGGGATATATATATGGTATTACTTTACTTGAAGGGGTGTGCATAAGACTGACATGACACCTTCCTTCATAACCATGACATGAATATGAAGTAGGGTTTATGCATGTTTATGACAACTGTCATTAAGTGTCTTTTGCTCAATAATGACATTTTGAATGCAAATATAACATTGTTTAAGATGTCTTTGTTGTTATGACACCTTGACATAAACCATAACATCATAACCTGTCAGTGTCTTTGTCATGACAACTTGACATTAAATTAAGTTAAACTGTCATGTGGTTGGTTTTGACACTGGCTGTCATGAGGCCATTATAACTCTGTCATGAATATTTTTCGTGACCTCAACTACAGCCGCTGTTACCAGACCCACAGGCAAAACTGAGGCAGATCCTCTTGAATTGGCTGGTGTTGGAGCAACATTAAGAATACCAAGTTTCACTAAGGGGAAGTCTCAGTTGCCTGGTGCTTGTCTTGACACTTCACGCCAGTTGTCAAGAGTCTGCATACATGTGGAACGAGTTTTAGGTCAGCTTAAAAACTTTCAGATACTGAACACTGTGATACCCATCAGCCAAGTTAATATATAACTAATGCTAGATGACATTGTAACCATATGTGCTGGTCTTACCAACCTACGGAGGACTGTAGTGGCCCAGCAATAACTGTGTTTAGAGACAATAGACAGGAGTCACATTGCAGAGATATCATTGCAGCACTTCCTAAGGGCAAATTACTATTATATGACAGAAATTCAGATTACTCATCTTATAACATGTGATTTGATACTTTATTTACTTATCGGTTGTGAGTTATTGTTGTTTTGTTCTGAGTTTTAAATGCATTCTAATGATGGCAAAAGAATGTAATCAAAATGAAATGTACACTTGTAAAGTGTTTTCAACAATAGCAAATGTGAATAATTAATACCAAGGCTTATAATACTACTATACTATACTTAATACAAACACTTATCTAACAACTCTGTCTGATGGTGAATTATTTACACTTTATTCTTGCTTGTGTATTTTGAGTATTATCTCCAGTGTCTGCACATATTCAAGTGCAACGCTTACATTTATTAGGCTACTTGGATCTATTTGCATCCCCATTTCCATTTTCTGGAGTATCTGGTCATGTTTACACATGCATAGTGAACGTGTTGGCAGCAGTCTGTGAGCTTGATAATTTTGCCAAAGTTAGGCCTTTTGCAGTACAGACATTTGATCTCTTCAGCCAGGTGGGGGTATTTAAAGTGGCAGATGAGTTCTGGCTAGGTAGGACACCTGCCCTTAAAATGCAAAACTCTGATCTCGTGTCATAAAACTTTAAAACATAAAAGCCTTGCAGTAAACAATTAGAATAGAAAGGCTCAACAACCAACAAAAGCAAGTAAGTTCATAAATTCATATGGTAAGTTATGTCAGGTTTTTATGATTAGCAAACAGGGTTGGGCAATTTCTCGTTGGAGGTCCACACTTTTCAGGGCCCTGGAGGTCAGTCCTACATTTGCACCCCAGTTCATAGCATCCTGTGCCTTCCTGCACAATGTTTGCATTGACAATGGAGATGTCCTGGAACCAGACAATGATGTGGCAGTGGACATCCTGATCCCAGAACCTCCCCTACAAGAAGCTCCTGAGGCACACGAAACACCAGGGAATACCACAAGGGACAGGCTTTCTCCCTTGGTCAACGCACAAGCCCCTCATTAGAAAATTCTGATGAAAACTGTTAATAGTTCAACACTCTGAGGGTGTTCTTTTGTGCTGTTCTATTGTGGACATATGGTTCACTTTTTTATAATTTTCTCTTAATGTCTATTAAACTTAATTCTATTTTGACAACATGTTGGTGATGGTTTATTTTATAACGATCTAGACATGCAATTAGTGTATTGGTATGATTGGTCAAAAACCTTTCACATTTTCTTTGACCCATGAAGAGGTTTATTCAAAAAGTGCACTGATCAAAGAATAAACACTTAAATATACACTCACCGGCCACTTTATTACCCCATGCTAGTAACGGGTTGGACCCCCTTTTGCCTTCAGAACTGCCTCAATTCTTCGTGGCATAGATTCAACAAGGTGCTGGAAGCATTCCTCAGGGAGTTTGGTCCATATTGACATGATGGCATCACACAGTTGCCGCAGATTTGTCAGCTGCACATCCATGATGCGAACTCTCCCGTTCCACCACATCCCAAAGATGCTCTATTGGATTGAGATCTGGTGACTGTGGAGGCCATTTTGTGACGATGCACTTTCATCTTTTAATGAACGAAAATAAATGATTAGACGACGCAACGTATGGTACAACAAAGATGGCGGTTCTGTCAGTCCAGTTTGGGAATATCGGATGTAGGATGACGTAGGCATTGACTAGTTGAAAAGAGTGAATGGCGGGGAGAACAAACTAGGTACAGGTTGTCTGCAGACTCTCTTGGTTCAGCCGACGGGAAGTGGATTACGTCGATGCATGGATATGTCATCCGATTCCTGGATCTAAGCGAAGTGCATAGGGATTGTTACCGGCCGTTTGTCGTGGTAATTGAGAGGAGCGACGCGCTGTTGTTGACATTCCAGTCATCGAGAGACTACAGTTCGAGCGAACTCTTTAAAGGTATCTGAAGTATCTGAGAGAAGCCGGAGTTGATCGTTCACTAGTTTGAAGTCGTGAAGCGTGAGTAAAAGGATTTATATAAACTCAAGAGCGGTTATTGCGGGACTAACTGACTTTGTGGTTTATTTGCTGCCTTTTAATACACGCTGGAAACCTTGATGGACTAAAATGACTTTGACTGTTCTCTGAACTCCTCTTTTCGTACCATCCTTCCACATTAGACTGTGAACTGTGTTAAGGAGGTTTGATATGAATGAAATTTGCGTTGTTTGCTGTTTATATTGAGGTTGAGTATGTTTATTATTCTTATTATTACGGTGATGTGTGTTGTGATGAAATGGGTACTATGTCATGGTGAATATAGCATACTAAAATATTTGCATATTGAATCATAGTGGTTTGTTTTCTTAGAGTCTAACGTTACTCTTGCAACATTAAGGGTTCATGTTAATTAATTAATACATGTGTCCTGTGCTCACTTTTCCTTCTTGACGTGACTAACAACCCTAAACAAGATTATATCTTGATTATATTTTGGCAGAATATATATCTGTCTGGCACCCCGGCATAAACTGAAGTAGGAAAGTGTTACAATTTGAGTACAGCGAACTCATTGTCATGTTCAAGAAACCAGTCTGAGATGATTCCAGCTTTATGACATGGCGCATTATCCTGCTGAAAGTAGCCATCAGAAGTTGGGTACATTGTGGTCATAAAGGGATGGACATGGTCAGCAACAATACTCAGGTAGGCTGTGGCGTTGCAACGATGCTCAATTGGTACCAAGGGGCCCAAAGAGTGCCAAGAAAACATTCCCCACACCATGACACCACCACCACCAGCCTGAACCTCCATGCTTTCATGTTGTAGACGCCAAATTCTGACCCTACCATCCGAATGTCGCAGCAGAAATCGAGACTCATCAGACCAGGCAACGTTTTTCCAATCTTCTATTGTCCAATTTCGATGAGCTTGTGCAAATTGTAGCCTCAGTTTCCTGTTCTTAGCTGAAAGGAGTGGCACCCGGTGTGGTCTTCTGCTGCTGTAGCCCATCTGCCTCAAAGTTCGACGTACTGTGCGTTCAGAGATGCTCTTCTGCCCACCTTGGTTGTAACGGGTGGTTATTTGAGTCACTGTTGCCCTTCTATCAGCTCGAACCAGTCTGGCCATTCTCCTCTGACCTCTGGCATCAACAAGGCATTTCCACCCACAGAACTGCCGCTCACTGGATGTTTTTTCTTTTTCGGACCATTCTCTGTAAACCCTAGAGATGGTTGTGCGTGAAAATCCCAGTAGATTAGCAGTTTCTGAAATACTCAGACCAGCCCTTCTGGCACCAACAATCATGCCACGTTCAAAGTCACTCAAATCACCTTTCTTCCCCATACTGATGCTCGGTTTGAACTGCAGGAGATTGTCTTGACCATGTCTACATGCCTAAATGCACTGAGTTGCCGCCATGTGATTGGCTGCTTAGAAATTAAGTGTTAACGAGCAGTTGGACAGGTGTACCTAATAAAGTGGCCGGTGAGTGTATGTCTAAAAAAACAATGAACAATTTAAATAATATCGGTAATGCATATCAGTATTGCACCAGTTATAGGCTGGTTGTAGAATTGTTGAGAAAATAAAACGTAAGCACTGTTAAGTTAAACTAATTGGATTTAACATTAATTGAAACTATAATATAATCATTTAATTGTAAATAGCATGTAATTAAGTGTCTGAACACATTCATTTAGTTCTCAATGCATTATTTTTAGCCTAAAATCAATATAAAAAATACTAAATGTTACTATACATGTTATTTTATGATCATGTTCATTATGTCCACGAGAACACTAACTGCTTTTCATACAGTTCATAAAATGTAATTAAAGCTAAAATACGGAGATAAATTCTTTCAGCTGAACTTTGGCTGCGATGAGTTGAATCTTTTATTGTAATATTTGTAAAAATATCACACACATAAACAATACTGCTCAAATGGACTGGAGAGAGGTAAATAAATCAACAATGAGCTTGTTTGTGTTGGATGAATTGCAGATTTGGTGGCCAAAGAACAGCTTGGAAAAAAATCAAATGATTGGGTCTTCATCTATATCTACAAAACAAATGAATGACTGAATGAATGAATGAATGAATGAATACAGGAAGTATAGTATATGGAATTCCTATGGTCTGATGTGACCAAAAATTTAGCTTTTTGTTGTATAAAACCACAGATTCAGAACAATGGCTTACAATCAACAATATAAACATATACTGCAAACGAAATGTGGTTCAGTAATGTAAAACAATATTTTTTTATAGACATTGTATTATGTGCATTTACACTACTACTGTATGCCTATACACAATGTATAAGCCCTCACATTGTTCACTTCAATCCACCATATAACCGCATCTGACACGAATGATGACAGTAAGTGCTAATTACAGCTCAAATGTTGCAGGACAAGGTTTTGTGTCACCAGCCTTCCGGAAAAATCGAGTTGATTAGGCAGAAAGGGCAGGGCTCTGTATTTTCTTGCCTCCATGCTCACAACAGAATAGTGTGGGAGTGGTTGGAGAAGTGGAAAGGGGGGTGGGGAAAAAAGCTGAAAATGAAAGACTTGTTAATTCATGGTGTTTATGAGGTCTGCTCGGAGGTCCTCTCCAGGGTATTTAGTGCACTTACAACTCCAGTGTGGCTGAAGAACATCAACATTGTGCCCAGAGAAATGCGAGTAAGAAACAGTTAAAAAAAAACAATCCAAACAAAAGATATCAGATTTTACTACTGACCATGAGACACTTTTTGAAAGAATGTGAGGGGTCCAAGTGTACTTTGATTCTTGATGATAAATTAGAAACTTGTTGGGAGATTGCAAAAAAAAAAAAAAAAAGGGGGGGGGGGGTTGGGGTTATACTTGTTCTGTCTTTCTTATGATCTTTTAAAGTAATTTAAAGGCACACTCCACCCTTTTTTTTTCATATTAAAGGGATAGTTCACTTTGAAATAAATTTTTGATATGTTTTAGCTTACCTCAAGGGCATCCAAGATGTAGGTGTCTTTGTTTCCACATTATTTTCAATTCTGATATTTTTAGGTCAAACCGTTCTTGTCTGTCAGTCATATAATGCAGATCTATGGTCACCACCTCAAAGAGCATGCACAGAGAAGTCCAAATTAAACACGATTTAATGACATGTAAATGTAAGTACACATTGATGGCCTAAGACACAAAATGAGCGGTTTGTGTGAGAAAACGAACAGTATTTAAATCGTTTTTACCTCTTGTAAACACAGCCACGCCAAGTGATCTGAGGTCGCGAGCGCTTCGGTCTTTTCCGGAAAGCGCTGGAAGTGATCTCTCGTGCGTGTACATCACTCATTGTTTACACAGAACAGAGATTGTAGGTAAGACGGCTAATTAAAATGGTACTAATTTGCACTTATCCGGGATGTTTAAACCGTCGTAAAAGAGAACAATTAAAAAAACTCACTTCCGGTGCTTTCCGGAAAAGACCAAAGCGCCGGCGACCTCAGATCACTTGGACGTGGCTGTGTTTACAAGAGGTAAAAAACGATATAAATACTGTTCGTTCTCTCACACAAACCACTCATTTCATGTCTTAGGCCATCAATGTGTACTTACATTTACATGTCATTAAATCATGTTTAATTTGGACTTCTCTGTGCAAGCTCTTTGAGGTGGACCCCATAGACCTGCATTATATGACTGACAGACAAGAACGGTTTGACCTAAAAATATCAAAACTGAAAATACTGTGGAAACAAAGACACCTACTGTACATCTTGGATGCCCTTGAGGTAAGCTAAAACATATCAAAAATTAATTTCAAATGAACTATCCCTTTAAACTATGTTATTCCCTTAACTAAGACGAGTTGATACATACTCTCTCGTCTCAGTGCGTGTACTCAATCGCTCTGGTGTGCGGCGACACCTTGATAGCCAGTTCATGCATTACGGGCCAAACATAGATGAAGTTAGAAGCGACCAAACACCTCCACGTTTTCCCTATTTAAATACAGTTACACGAGTAGTTACACGACCAAGTATGGTGACACAAAATATAACGTGGCGCTTTTCTAAGTGGGGAAAATGGATAACTATAATGTATGGCGGAATAGCACTTGAGACCACTTCGACTCGGCGC
The DNA here is from genome assembly GCA_036326025.1 of Chrosomus eos. Taxonomy (NCBI): domain Eukaryota; kingdom Metazoa; phylum Chordata; class Actinopteri; order Cypriniformes; family Leuciscidae; genus Chrosomus; species Chrosomus eos. The sequence goes on from CM070823.1 coordinate 45,672,474, forward strand.
AGTAATATCATCACTCCAGGATCATTCAGGAGTGATGATATTACTGCGCCGAGTTCCTTTAAGTAAAGACATTTTCATAGTTTAATAAAAAAAATGTGACTGAACACTGAAGAAAATACGCTATCTTGATATTCTCACTAGTTTAATTTGTAAAATGACAATCTCCAACATACAAGCATCACAGGAGAATTATTTTCTTCTTAATTTCATAGATAGCATTTTATGAATCCTACATACACCGAGTTTTCATGTGTTGGCATGATTTTACAGAACTTCAGCTTAAAATCACACAATAAAACACATACTAAAAATATTCAGCTATAAGTATACATGTAACTTGAATTTTCTCTTCACACATCATGTCTCATATTCTTCTATTTTCTTTTCGATCGCTTCACTGATACTGTTGTCACCCTACTAAACATGTTTCATGTTTGTCATACGTCTGGGTCAAGTATTGTTTCCATGTAACCATGGTTGGTAAGAATCATGTCTATGTTTTTGGTTTGAGTTTCATGCCATGCCTTTGTTTTATGTAAAACCTAATACTGTTTTTTAAATTTCCAGCTACATATCTTATTCTCTATAATTTCACTAACATCCATGCCTATTTTACAGCTAATGACATAGTAATCACTTCCTATTGTAGAGTCCTCCCAAACATCCCATATACACATCCCTGCTAGGCATACCGACACCAGTGTTAAATCTATAGATGAGCAACTACCTCAGGCTACATCAATTCTAGCAGCTCCATTATGTGTGTATGGATGGAGTGAAGTAAACCATTACCTACACTGTTGCATGTAGTGCAAAGTCAAGATCATGTTTATTGTTTCACAATCAACTACCTACATTTTATGTTGATGCACTACCATTTTAACAATGGCTCTTATCAAGCCTGGACTCATTCAACACACAATGTTAACTATATAGCCACAAGACTATTTAGCATTTAAAAGGTACCTAAAGACACATGGCATTCGATATTAATAACTCAGTGTGTAACAAAATTCATATTGGCTATTACCAGGCTATTAACGCTAATATATTTGCTTTTAATCAGTGACCTAACACAACTGACTCCTTACTTTATATGTAGGCTAATAATGGCTATTAACATCTCACATTAACACACATATATTAATCATGATATTTTATCGTCTTTGAACCTCTTCTTTGTACTTGCCAGACATGTTGCTAGCATTATCATAACTTTGCCTACGACAGTTCGCCAAGTCCAGTCCAAGGTTTCGCACCATGCTAATCACGGATTCAGCTAAACTAAGGCCTGTGTGGCTGTGGTGGCTCAAATCCCATGAACCTTTCAACCACTTTTCCACTTGCATTAACAAATCGAAATACAAATGTCAGCTGATCCACATGCGCAAGATCTGGGGTCGAATCGACAATAACAGAGAAATATTTTGCCTGCTTAATTTCCTCTGCAATGACTTGCTTATTTTTCTCACCCATTAATGCAATAAACTCATCACACACAGTGGAGGAGAGATATGAGGGCTTACCTTTCCCCTTGTTGCCATGCTTCACAAGGTGGTCCTTTAAAAATGGGTTGAAATGTGCAATAAGCTCCAATATCCCCAGATAATCCCATTATGCACTGAGCCCAACAGTTTGTTGTCCCCTCTGAAAGCTGCCCCCCTAGCTCCCAAAAACTTGATGACAGTAACCACATGCCTGAGTACCTCTGCCCAGTACCGTTGTTCTGCCTCACATTGTTGGGCAAGTGCTGCATGCACTCTGCAAACTACTTTGGATCTCTATTAAACACAACATATTCTGTCTATGTTCCAAACTTGTTTCATGATCCCCAATCCTCTCAGAGTGTTTCCAATCCCTAAATCCACTGATGAAGGCATGTTGTCGGCATTGAGGTGACAGGAGTTTGCAGGCATGGCAATAAACAGAGCCAGTAGATGGTGAATAAAGCAGCCATTCCCTCGGTACGACTTCGTTGTTTTGAAGACGGCAATTGAGTAGGTTATTTGTGAGTGAGCGGGTTCGACACCCAAGCCCAGACTCCCTCACTGATGCTGGGTACCTGGTAGCCCGGTTATGGAAGGCAGCGGGCCTTCTGTGGATCGCTTCCTCCCTCAGTGTCTCGTTCAGGGATCCCCATAGAGCCGGATCTGACGGGAGCGTGAAGGTGCTGGGGCTGCAGGCTGTCTCAGCTCCTTCAATTGGACTTGGGAATTCGTTGTGGTGATGTTCATGATGCTGGTTGTCCTCTTGCTCTTTAGCTGTTTTACACTGCTAGCTTCCCACTGTGCAGCCTGACTGCTACAAAACCGTTGACGTATTAACTTTTTCCACGGCCACAGGTGAAGGAAGGATTCATGCTATCATCGCCTTTTCCTGATTTGAAGTTAAAAAATTTAGCTTTTTTATGGAATGTTTTGCAAATTGTCGACTAAATTTCAATCCTTTTCTCTTTTAAATTTCTTTTAGCGCTCACCACTTAACTGGCTTTTCCATCTCCACCGATTTCAAATGTCAGCGTGTGAAGTCACTAAGTTGAGACGTGACAGCTCGGCGCCAGCCTGCTCGCTGTTGCAGAAGTTAAGCAAACACTGTTTTTGACGTGAGTTTAACATAATATTTATACAAATGGTTAAATAAATCGCATATTGGGAGGCAGGAACATGCGTTCATAAAGTGATTTAACATAATATTATGGTGCCAGCCTTAGATGTCCTGTGCCCCTGCAAGTGACCAGTTGCCCTAATGTAATCCGCCTGTTCAAATCCAGCTTATAAGTAGGCATTCTGTGTATTTCAGGGAGTGCTATCTAGCCGGTGCGCACCATTGGCGACACGGCGCCAGACATCTGCTACTTTGATTATTAAGCAAATTTTGTCTCACATTAACTGCCCAAGTCACTCACAGCACAGCAATTAAATACCACTTGGGGAGCATGAGCCAAACAGCTGCATCCTGCTACATCACCATTATAGTGTATAAAGTATTAAATAAATATTAGTCAAACCAAATGATTTAGACACAGTTATAATTTTTAGATTGTTTTACTTCGTACAAAATTCTTCATACAGTGACTGCCAGTAAAATGTATAACAATTTGGGACCAAAATTAATTCAGACACTTTGACTTGACCATGTTTTGCTCAAAGTTATCTGACATTATCAAGATTAATTTTTCTGACTCAGTTTAACTCTTGAGTTCTTCTCATATCTATTACCATTTTCTAAACTATAGTGATGTCACGTCCTCGGTTCTGGTTTCATGTCAGTCAGGGACACGAAGCTCAAACTGGTGCGAAACGTTTTGCTATGGTTTCCAGGTTGAACGACATGTTTCCTGGAAATGGTGTGCAACGTGGTTTGATATAGGTTTTCTCTTGTTTGGTGGGTGTGTCAAAAATGTCAGCCCAATCAGCAGCAACATATATATAAACCACGTGGTATTAAAGAGACAGCTCACACAATGGGTCCAAATAAAGTCGTTTACAAATGTGTCCGCTGCAGCTCGGTATATGCAACAAATGATGTTTTATAAACAAAGTTCGGGAGGAGCACGTTCAAACAATCATTCCAGTCAACTTGTCATCAAACAATTACCATGTCTACCCCATCAGCACGAGAGGAAGCATATATATATATACACTATATATATAATATATATATATATATATATATATATATATATTATATTTATATATTATTAGGGGTGTAACGATACGCGTATTATCGTAGTCGGTACGAGGCTTTCGGTTCGGTTTTCGGTACGGATTTTCAAACCGAACGGTTCGTTGGACCATTTTTCCTGCCGACCAAAATTTCGTTTTCCTTCCGACCAAAAAGCGCACTCGAGATGCTGGTGCGACCACAATATTGCCCAACATCAAATGGCAAATGTAATGTAAAACGAAACTGAGCTACTCGTTATTATGTGGTTGATGGACTGTTTATCAGTTTGGACCTAATGCAGCGCGAGCCGAACTATGTTACTACACAGCATTGAGACATCCAGTAAAAAAAGCATTTGAATTCACTATTGAACTTGAAGTAATAAAATCGCTGCGAGATCTAGTGAGAAACATTCACATTTCTCCATTATTAACGGATCAAACCGCGCTGACGTGGAAACCAGGAAGAAACATTGTGCCATGAATGAACTATTCAGTGTCCACAGATGAGCAACATTCACCATGGATTTACTGTAGTAACACTCACTGTAACCATGTAAGTTTGGCAGGAATAGTAGGCTATAATGCTTTCAAGTAACATTACGTCGGTTTTATTTTGACATTATAAATACAATTGCTGCCCTCAAATGTTAATCTGAACTAAAATAAACCTTTGTTTATAACTACAACAATATAACATTTCATTTTGTCCAAGGAGCTGTTTTGTTTTATATGCTCCTAAGAAAAATCAAGTATAGCTCCATCATTGCTCAAAGTAAAAAAAAAAAATATCATACTTTATGATGTTAGTTTTAATAAAAATATAATAATTAAAAAAAGGAAATTTCTCTGGCATTTCTTTCTTTTTGCTGCATTGAAAACGTGCCGAAAATTCACGAAAACGTGAATTTTCACACATGGGCAGAAAAGGGTATCACCCACATTAAGCACATTTTCAAATCTAAAACATTTACACCATTTCCGCAACTGGCCCAGGAGTATGGCATCGGGAGCAACGAATTTTTAAAATACCTACAACTCAAATCTTCTGTTCTGACAAAAATAAACATCAGAGACACAAATTTAGAACTTCCACCGGCAATATCAGACTTGGTCAACATTTCCTCCCCAAAGAAACTTCTCTCTAAAATATACAAAATGATTTCAAACCAAATTCAGACCATATACTTACCAACAATAAAATGGGAAAACGATCTTTCAATAGCCCCTGATGCCAACTTCTGGACCCAAACCTGTAAAAACATCTATCTCATGTCCAAAAATGCGAATCTTCAGTTAATACAATACAAAATACTTCACAGAACACATTACACGGGCAGCAGATTAGCTAAAATGGGTTTCACATCAGAAGTTTGCACACACTGCAATCAAAATTCTACAGATACATACATCCATGCAACCTGGCACTGCACTCCAATCAAACACTTTTGGGAAGAGGTCACACAGTCACTATCCACTATAGTCGGCTGCCACATCCCACTGTCGCCTTCTCTTTGCTTGCTGGGGGACCTGACAATAATCACTGATAAAACTATAAACTCTAAAATTCTCCTCATAGCTCTAACCATCGCCAAGAAAACTATCCTCATGAACTGGAAAACTAGGAATAAATTACACATTAACATTTGGAAAAATCTTATTTCAGACTTCATTGCAATGGAATACACATCTCCCCTTCATAATTACGCATCTGAAACTGACCTCTGCCGTCCAACACTTTCTGACCTCTTACAGCTATGAATCCTTTCTCTGTTTTCAACTCCGACTCCTCCCACCTTCTTAACCAACCCACGAATATTAATGCATTTTAGCTGTTTGAACTTGCTTATGTCATCATTGTTATTACTATCTTCACTGTTATTGTTATGATTACTATTTTCACTTTTATCTTTTCATTGTTGTAATTGCTGTTGTTGCTGTCTTTTGCTCTCACCATTGCGGTCACCACTGCCATCATCATTATCATTTATTAATAATATTATTATTATCATTATTATTATAATCATCAATATTGCCATTGTCAATGCTGTATTGGAATTAAATGTCATTATCATCACTACTGCAATAATTCCCCCCTTATCTCTTCATGGGTTTTTAATGCACCACAACATAGAATGAAAAAAAAAAAAAAAAAAAAAAGGAATATGTATATATGGAAAACCTCACAAACACCAGGGCAGGCAAGACAGACGAGAAGTGGTTTCAACGGGACAGCATCTCTGTCCCAATTTGAGACACTCTCGCACTGTACTCCCTCTTTTAATGCACCTTAGACATTGCACATAACACACAAAAAAAAAAAAAAAAAAAATTTAGGAAACGATAGGGACTGATGAGATGTGGGGGAAGGTTATCTTATATTATCTTATCTTATTATATCATCTTTTATTTTATACAGCATTAACAATGGCAATTGTTACATAGAAGGAAGGATGGAAATAAAAATCGACCAACACAATATTGGCAATATGGTGGTAGTGGGGAGTTGGGTGGTGATGGTAATGACAATGGTAATAAATAATAAATGGTTACTTTGTTTACGCATACACACACATACACATACCCACACTCTCACACCCGCTCACATACACACTTAGATCAAACAATTATACCACTTTTATGTCACTTCTGGAATTATGGATTTACAAGATTGCTCACTACTGTACTATGTTGGTTTGTATGTATGTCTGACTGTTAAATAAAAAAAAAAAAAAATAAAAAAAAAAAAAAAAAAAAAAAAAACGTGCCGAACCTTATCGAACCGAACCGTGGCACAAGTGTATTGTATCGAACCGAACCGTGAATTTTGTGAACCGTTACACCCCTAATATATATATTCACTCTGTCAACTCACCTAACATTCCTTGACAGTTTCAGCATCCCTCCACCACCCCTACTCCTCACTCTTGGCTTATTCTTTCACAGCCAGGAATACGGGGGGAGTACTCTGGGTTCGGGCCGAATACCTAACCCGGAGCCCTCTCCTCAGACAGCACGCCAAATACGCATTTATTCTATCTGACTTATTTGTAAGTGCGAACTCGTGAATTGAATATATTAGAAGACATGATTGTCATAAGAGTTTTATAGTAAAAATATAGCATATCAACAGTGATCAGCAATAATGATAAGCCTAATACTCACAATAAAAATAACAAGGTCATATAGATCTCGGTCTCTGAGGTAAAAAGGGGATTATTCTTCAACTGAAATGTTTCACGAGTTCACACTTACGAATGATCAGAGAGTAAATGGTTATGGGTATCTGGCGTGCTGTCCAGGGGGAGGGCTCCGAGCTTGGAAATTGGGCCCGAACCCATAGTATACTCCCCCCGTATCTCTGTTTAGGAAGATAATCAGGCATGTAGCCACTGCAGAGACATGACGACCAACAGGTAGCGTAAATGCTGTGGACAGGACCCTGGCCACTGTGTGAGCCTCCTTTCACATTTTACACAATAGTGTCTGGATGAGGGATATCTGCAGATACATAGGCAGTCTCACTGTTTTTGAAAATGTAAGGGAGCCCGGTGATGACAACTGTGAATACAGACATGCAGCTTACATCATCTTTATTTTCTGGCAGCATGGCTCATTAGGACATGGGAACAGGAAAGTCATTCCCAGCTGCTGTGTTTGCAGGATTAGGGTAAAATTCCCAGACCCTCAGGGACAATACACAGGCTACATTCCAGGGATCTAATAAACATTTTGTAAATAGTTATTACTACTTATATATTTTGTATTCTTTGAAGTTCTTTTGACTTCAAACTTCGTTTTAAAGAATAAAAGATTTGTCAGTGGACGCTGTGCTGTATTTGTTCTAAAATAGGAATAGAGAAAAATGTAAAAATGATGTGCAAAAACAATGTGATACACAAAAAGATTGAAATGAAGTTTGTTTGAAAACACAAATATAGATGTAATTATATTTACAATGATTTTTGATAATCCATTTACAACTCAAATACCAGCAAAACAACATCTCAATCTGTCTGAAACGGCATGGAAGGCTGATCCTGTGAAAGGCATGTGCACACAATTCAGTATCAGTTTGAGGCAAAGTTAATGGGCTAAAATAAAGGCAAGTAGATGTTTGTCACTTACCCAGACCTCTGCTGACCTGTGCATGTAACAACTCTGATGCCGGTGGTGGCGGTATCGGTGGCACAATAGGGCTGGGTATTGTTAGGAATTTCACAATTCGATTCGATTTCGATTCTTGAGGCTTCGATTCGATTCGATTTCGATTCGATTCGATATTGATTTATTAGCTTCAATATCGATTCAATAATAAGTAAATACACAAGTAATTAAGTACCTGGGTATATTTTTAAAATAGTGTGTGCAGTATTACCAATATTAAGTACAAATTGACCCAAGCATGTTTCCTGTCATGGTTTATTTAGCAGAACAAACTGTACAATATTGTACATGTGTTAAATACAAACCACAACTGTAACAAACAGGTGCTTTATTAACACCTCTAAAGTGCATGTAACTGTAAGTAGTAGAAAGTATATTTCTTTCTTCCTATACATTCAAGTTATAAAAGAAATGTAAACAGAAGCACAAAATGTGCATACTCATAAAACAAAGTGCAGCCATAGATATTTGTCAACACAATAAATAATAGGGGTGTCACGATTTCGATTTTAAATCGAAATCGATCGAAATTAAGTCACAATCTCGATAATCGAATTCAAAAATGGAATCGTCGATACTGCCACGCCCCATGTCACGTCCAGTCGGTTTGCAAAGCGGAAAAAAACAGCGTTGAAATGCTGCGAGTCCTCTACCTCAGTTACAGCCAGTCAAAAGATAGCATGGCTGCAGATGCAGGAGACCCATCGACAGGACTTTTGTTCTGACCTCCTCATTCACTAAAGTCGCCGGTGTGGGACAGTGGGAGTATTTCTGATTTCCAGTGAGTTATGTTGACAACGTTCACATTCGCGTTCAAAGTTCGCGCTTCAAAAAAGCCACAGTTTGCAAGCTCTGCTACTGTATGTGCGTCAGTGCGTGTACCATTCTTCCACTTTTTAAATTAAAACTTTAAATTGACAAAAACAGCAGACTCAGAACAGTATAAATCTTTATACAATAAATCTAGCATGTCACAAATAACTTGATTCTCCACCTCCACGAATGAGACAAGTGTTCATTTCCGCACGCGCCGAGTTAAAGCGACAGCGCACAGTTTGTGGTCAAAATGAACATGACACGAAAATGTTGTAATTTCATCATAAATGCATTTAATTAAATTCTACATTAAATACTAATATTTTTCACAGTCATGTTTGTACTTTAAGACCGAGGTAAAGCAAGGAAAACATATATGTATCTGTTAAACCTTGTTTGTTTTGTTGTGAACTTGAATGTCATCTTCTGTGAATAAGACTGCAGTTACAAAAGAGAAACTACATGGCAGGTTATTTTGCTTAAGTTTCTAATTGACTGAAGATATAAGTTATTGTAACATTATTTTGTTAATAAATGTTTTAAATTTGACAATGTAGTGTGGTACATTGCGAACAAAGGTCATATATTATATTACATAAAAGTCTAGTCTAAAAATGGCATCGCAAACTGTGCTTAAAAAAAATAAATGTAAAAATCGAGAATCGAATCGAACCGTGACCTAAGAATCGAAAATGTAATCGAATCGAGGATTTGGAGAATCGTGACACCCCTAATAAATAACACTGACCAGCTGATCAGAGAACCATGTTAACTCTGAAGCATTTTTTATCAAACTAGTGCACATGTAGGTATTTTTTAACGTTGCGACGTTCGTCTGTTATATAGGACAACTTAGTTTGAATAAACGAGCAGACACTGATTAGCAACTTGCTCTATGTTTATTTAAAATGAACAGCAAGACAACTAGAAGTGAATGTGCTTTCCGTTAAATGAATCACACACACCGTAAACAAAACATTAACAAAAAAACTTTGCAATGAACTGCAATTTAGACGCGCAAACTGCGTGCTGGTGCGGTGACGTACAGCTCGGGAAGATTCGGCTTGAAGTCGTTCATCCTCGGACGCGGCGCCGCGCGTGCTGTTACAAAAAAAGCCTTGCACACAGCCTAGCGAAATGAGGCTCGTGCGGATTATAGACAGTAAAAGAAACGGACGCGTCGAGTATAAACAAGGCTTTTCTCCGTGTCAGCGCGCGTGGTATTTAAACATTCTCCATGATAAAAACAGCGTCTGAACGCTCTCACTAGAGTGTTGCCCACAGCGCCGCCACTGGCCGGTGGGCTGAATCGATTCATAGGATTTGATGAATCGATATTGAATTGAGAAACAAATAATTGCAATGCATTGATGAATCGATATTTTTACCCAGCCCTATGGCACAACACCAAGCCGCCTTGGGTCATCTGCTCTTAGGGACCTCTTTCGCGGCATCCCAATTTCGCTTGTGACTCTCCCTTTCAAGATGCCTGCTTGTAACTCAGGGATGTAACCATATGATTTTTGACACTTTATGGCATAAAGGCTAAATCCACTTGCATTTTTATTGTACTTCTTCCTATAACTAAAATTAACAAAAGACAATTATTACAAGTCATTTAGTCATTATGAGGAATAAACTGACATAGCCTACTTGTGAATACATAATTTATAATGTGAATATGCAATTATTTGAATACTTCAAATTTTGATGAGAGTTTGACATACAATTGTTGGCCCTCAGCCATTGTTGGTTGTTCATTGTGGAAATTGTAGTCCAGGGCTACGAGCACAACTCTTGTGTAATATACTCTGGAGTGAAGGCCTGGCGCTTGCTGGCATACATCAGAATGTGATTCTGAAATGACTCGAGATGTGCTGTCGATCTCCCCACACTTTACCTGAAGCGCAGATACTTGTGGACATCCTTGTTGGGGACGATCTCCAAAAGCGCTTTATGGCTCTTGGAATCTCTCTCAATCCACTCTTTAACCTGAGTGTCTTCAAGGTGGTCGTGTTGGCAGCTTCCCGTTTCCCAGGTGTGCTTGTGCAAAACTCCAATCCAAAGTGCCAGAGAAAAGTTAAACAAATAAACACAAAAACATTATCATATCACAGGTATTTGAATCATGACATTAATATAATTTTTTTTATAACATTCATCCTGCTTTCAAGAAACTGCTGAAATATTTCTGCTGTCTTGCAGCATCACCAGAAATGGTTAACTATATCCCCCAGCCAGTGAAGGAGAAGAGACTGTCCTCTCACCTTTCCTCCCTTATGGTGATAAACAAAACACAAACAATGGAAGTTATTCCTTGTTAATATTTTGATGGAGACCTAACATAACAAAATGATTCCACCGACATACAGGAAGATACAATTAATTATTTATGAAATTAGATGTATTAGAACTTACAGTTGCTATATTTTGCACAGATATTTGGCACCATGCCACATGTCCAGGCTGTGGTGAATTCTCAGATCCTTATATTTGCCTTTGTCTGGGTCTGTGAAGTATAGAATCATTTTATTCTGCAGTGTCTCAATCAGCAATTCAATATTTCTATTCAAACATTTTATTATATGAGCACTTACTCAAAAGGGCTCCAATCTGGACATGAGCATCCGTTCAGAACTCCACTACCTTTATCTCTTGGGTAAGCTTGTCCACTGTCTGGATAAAACCCTCCTCCTCCATGATATTGGAGTTCCAGTTGGTCTTCCGCTTGTCTACAGTATAGTGGCCACATGGATGATTTCCTTAGAGTAAAGTTCCATGGTTGTGTAGCTACAGTATTGGGCAGAATGCCCTGGGGTCTCATTTATAAAACTGTGCGTAGAATCCTTACTAAAAGTGTACATGCGCCCGAAAGCCAAAAATGGCGTACGCAAACAAATATTCTTACTTATAAAACCGTGCGTACGCCAGAACCTGCGCAGAATTCACTTTATAAATCCCAGTCAGCATAAGATTGTGCGCACATGCGTCTCCACCCCGAAACAACCATATATGGCGCTTACAATGCCTAGTTTTACTATGCATATCCTCATTTGCATATCATTTGCATATGATTATTCATGCACGTGATGACATGTTTAACGGTACAAGACATTTGGAAAATATGAAATATGGATGTGCCGTCACATTACATTAATAAAAAAATCATTTAGTAGCCTATATCCTTGCCTTGTTTTTGAATAAATAAATCAAATAGTGTAAAATACATTTCAGAGAAAGTTTTTCTCAATCTTTTTCACTGGCCAAATAGTATTTTTAATTGATTTATATTTTGAATGGAAACAGATAGACCTTATTGTGCATTATTTGCACGATTTTCTCAGACAATCTGCTATTATTATGATAAGCAATTATCTCTGTAGTTAAAAATTAAAAATTATAGCATGCCAGAGGAAAAGTGTTTGAAAGCATTGCATCCACAACAAATAATTATATTTATTGAATATAAAAAAATGTTGTAACTTCTCAGTAATGATTTCATGTAATTTAAGTGTCTAACTCCATTATTCAGAATGGCAGATTTCATCTAAATGTTTATATCAGAAGTAAAACATAGTTTAAATCATTATTTTATTTATTTTAACTGTTATTGTGAACATATTTCACAGAACACTGTATTTATGATTATAATGAAGATTTACGGTTTTAGAAAGGCTGCGTCAGTTTCACTAAACGGCCCAACGCGCTCGCGGGCATTTAAAAAGGGGTGGATATTTGCTTCATGTGATAGGCTTGGTGAGTGAAATTATATTTGTATTATCTTTCTGTAAACTGTATGTATAATTTTCTTTAGATTTTCGGTCTAAAAGTGACCAAAAAGACATTTTGCTCCAGCTCACCATCGGTGTCGCCAAACTGCTCAGTCTCCAAAACGTGCGTACGCAAGGCTCAAAGTTTGCTTAAAGGTGCGCACATTCTCCCGTCAAGTTTGTTTTTTATAGATCACAACCTTTGCGTGAAAACTGGCGTACGTACGTTTCCAGCCCCGGTTTGTGCGTACGCACGCTTTATAAATGAGACCCCTGGTGAGTCATTTCTGCAGTCACCTAAAAAAAAAAAAAAAATAATAATAATTTTAAAAATACAACACCTGTATGATAGATGATTGCAAAATTAGTTTAATTGTATAATACCATAACATTTTATGTAGAACAAGGTCAAATATAAAAATAAACACACCTAGGAGCTTTCCCTTTTAGTCGGCTGATGGCTTCAGACCTCTTCTCTTCCCAGAAATCTTTAATAGGGTCAACACAGTAGGTTTCCTGGATGGTGCATGTTAGGGTTTACCATTCGCATGTTCATGAATTTAAATAGGAGAGCAACTTTAGTGCAGTTGTTTCCAGAGAGTAAAATGTTTGTGGAAAGAAGAAAGTCCACAGTCTGCAGGCCAAACTTCAACACAGGCTGTGAGTTCCACCACAATAGGCAATGTCCATTGGGGCAGATCTGGTAAGATAAGGGTAGCCTTATAAATTCATAAGGCATATACAGTGCTGTCTGTTACCATACATTTTGATGTGATGTGAAAGGCTTACCCATTCAAAACTCATTGCAGTGCCCCTGATGGCGATGTTTGTTGAAGAGGGGGCAACTGTCACACACTAAACCAGTCCTCAAGACACCAGTGCATCTGTTCACGGGCAGAGTTAAAACTGTGGCAAGCTGCCTCAAGCAGTTCTCATAGAGCACTGCTGCTCTGATGCCAACAATGTCATCCTCACTGAGGACCTTCTAAGGGCCTGGCAAAATTGGCAGCTCGAGACTCAAGGGCTCATCAATAGGGACTTCAGGGACAGGCAGATCATGCACAGTCTTATCAATCCCAATAGTTGGCAGATTGTCAATGACCTGTGCTCCCTTCAGTGCACCACCCATTCTGGAAAAGTAGAACATCAGGGATCATACACAATTCAATTCAATTATTTCCATGATTTTTCGGCATATACCTACTTCCGAGTAGGTATACAGAAACGTACACCGTAATTTCGGTTTACTTATGAAGTTCTTTGCAGATTGTATATCAGCTTGTTACACCTTTATTACCCAAAACTTAACAGATTGTTCCCTTATACCTACACGGAAGTAAACTATAATTACAGAAATGTACACCGTAATTTCGGTTTACTTACGCAGTTGTTTGCGGGTCGTAATATAAAGTGTTACCAATCTTTCTCCTGCATTAGGTTTCCTCAAACCTAAATAATCCATCTAAATTTTGGAAGACGATAAAATCCATTGAAATACCTCCCAGTTACTCTGCTCTCCCTAAGCATATAGTTAAAGATACCCAACAGATCTCAAACAAAAATGATATTGTTAATGCTTTTAATGACCATTTCATTAAGGCAGGGGATATATTTGAACAATCACATCCGGAAGAAGTCGCACACAGACATTTTTCCACACCTCTCCAAAACAATTCGCCTGCTTCTCTTGTCAGTGAGGGATTCAACTTTAAACCCATTCCCTCATCTGCAGTGCTTAAGGCTCTTAAGGAAATTGACACAAGGAAATCACCCGGTCCTGATGGCCTAGACCCTGCTCTACTGAAACTGTCTGCACATATTATAGTGGAACCTATTACATATATTTTTAATTTGTCCCTGTCTTCAAATGAATTACCAGATGTTTGGAAATCAGCCCATGTGCTGCCCCTGTTGAAAGGGGGGGACTCCTCCATTCTTGATAATTATCGCCCAATTTCTAAACTGTCTGTACTTGCAAAGATCCTAGAGTCTTTAGTAAACACCCAACTTAAGGGCTTCTTGCAAAATAATAACATACTTTGTCCGGCACAATCAGGCTTTAGGGCCAAGCATAGCACCATTACTGCAGCTACTAAGGTGCTTGATGACATCATCTGTGACCTTGACAATAAGATGAGCTGTGCAGCCCTTTTCATCGACTTGTCAAAGGCCTTTGACACAGTTGATCACTGTATTTTGCTTGAGAGGCTCAGGGACATTGGCTTGGGCACTAAGGCAGTTGATTGGTTCAGAAACTATCTTGCCAACAGAACTCAAACTGTAGTTGTCGATGGGCATAGTTCTGCCCCACAGGGGGTCCGGCGAGGTGTCCCTCAAGGGTCTATCCTTGGCCCGGTCCTATTTACTATTTACATAAACACCATTGCCTCTGTAGTTGATAATGGCAAAATACACCTCTATGCAGACGACACAGTACTATATTGTTCCGCCCCCACCCTAGCTCAAGCTTACCATTCACTACAGCAATCTTTTAATTTATTACAGGCCACCTTCATTGATCTTAGATTGGTTTTAAACGCTGGTAAAACTAAGTTGATGCCGTTCACAAAGTCTCGCACAGCACCCGCATCATCTGCACTAGCGATTTCCACATTGGATGGGAAGTGTGTTGAAAATGTTTCATCTTATAAATATCTTGGTCTGTGGATTGATGAAAAGCTAACTTTTAAAGTTCATATTGATAAATTAGTGAGAACGCTGAGAGTAAAGCTTGGTTTTTATTTTAGAAATAGATCCTGTTTTACTCTCCAAGCTAGGAGGAAATTGATTAGTGACACTTTCTTACCAGTCTTGGACTATGGGGATGTTATTTATATGCATGCTGCTTCTACCACGCTGCATACACTTGACACAGTCTACCATGGTGCATTACGGTTTATTACTAATGCCAAGTCCCGCACTCATCACTGTCGTCTTTATGAGGCGACTGGTTTTAGCTCTTTAGGTTTGCGTAGATGGTTTCACTGGCATATTTTTATTTATAAAGTCATTAATGGTAATTTACCCAGTTATCTTACTAGTCTGTTGACCTGGAATCATTCCACTTACAATCTCCGCTCTGTTAACATTCTGGCTTTAAAAATCCCACGTATAACAACTGAATTTGGCAAGTCTGCTTTTAGTTATGCTGCTCCTTGGTGTTGGAATTTGCTCCAAAAAGTATTGAAGCTTTCTGTTTTTATCCCACTAGAACATTTTAAACAATTACTTAAATGTTCCAAATTTCAACAATGCACATGTTTTCAATGACCCCTTTATGTCATTCTTAAATTGTTTTACATGTCTTGTAAATCTGCTTTGTTCTGTTTGTTTCTGTGTTTCTGTGTAACTTGTCTAATTGTTGCCCCCAGGGCTCCCTTGTAAAAGAGATTTGAATATCTCAATGGGACATCACCTGGTAAAATAAAGGATAAATAAATAAATAAAATAAATTAGCTCTTTCCACCTGGAAAAAGCTATCCTGACATTAACTCGTGTTTTTTGGTATCTCCAGTCACGTTTCCTTTTACGGTCTATTTTGGCGACAAGGATTTCTTGTCCTGTGGCTCGGCATATGTATGGTCCGCCATTAAAAATAGTGCAATGCAGCCTTTTAAACTTGCCTGGGCAGTGACAAGCTCACTGCGTTTCTGCTGCTATCAGTTACGTGACGCTGGCTCTGAACGAAAACGCGTTGTGGAAACGCGTTGGCCTAGTACTTTTTGTCCCTCTCTGCTATTAAAGTTTTTCAAGATGGTGGAACTACATGTAAGCCTCCGTGGACCTACCCGTCCCATGTATATAAAGATAATAAATTCTTTGTTTATGAGGATAAGTCAGATAATAGGCAGAGGTATTTGTACACCATTGAGGACATATTTATGAATAAAAATATTGATTTCAGATAATAAAATACCTAAAAAAGTACACATTGTCCCTTTAAGCCCTCATGTTTGTCATGCGTCTGGGTCAAGTATTGTTTTCAATGTAACCATGGTTGGTAAGCATCATGTCCATGTTTTTGGTTTGAGTTTCATGCCATGCCATTGTTTTATGTTTGATCTTGTTTTGTTTGAAACAAGTTTGAAACTTGTTTTGTACTGCGGTTCGCGTGAATGTGAAAGCAACACGGACTCAAGTGCGCACTGTTTCAGGAAGTAAAGTAACCTGCACATGCGTTATGTGCCTGGTTATTTGTATTTAATTAGCTTGTCACTGCCCTTCCAAAATGCCTGCAGTGTATTTGTGCATTGCGCGTGGAATCAGGGCAACACATTTGGAAATCCACTGTCTCCTCAAAAGAGTCCGATTGCAAGCAGCAGAAGTCCACCTTATGTGACACGCACAGTCAGTGTTGTATAAAGTACTAGAAAGCAATACTAAGTATCGTCCTAGAAAAAGACTTTGGTAGAAGTGAAAGTTACCTTTTAGAATATTACTTTAGTAAAAGTCTTAAAGTATCTGATATATACTGTACTTAAGGCGAGACATATCTACTTTTGTTATCCTGTAAATCAGAATATACTGCCAATAGCCTTTAAAAAAATGATTTTCGCCATGTTTTTTGGAATAAAATGTTATATAAATCAAGGAATAGGAATAGGAATAGGCTAGGAATAATATATTTACAAATTCCTCTGTAAATGTCTTCATAATATAACTAGGTACAAAACTGGAAAGTTTGGTTTATATAGGTGCTACTGAAGTGGAGATTTCGTACTTGGAGTATGAGAGAAAAGTAATTTTGAGAAAACGGCCTTTAAAGATTTAGCATCAGCCAATGAGATTGCGCATTTAGAGTTAAATCCCCCCTTTTACTTTCACGATTGGTTGCTGGTAAAGAGGAAATGACCATATTTGGATCCGACAGCGTTGAACAGGAGAAAGAGAGCTTTCTAACGGTGTGTGTGTGATGACAGGGTGCAGATCGCGATCGCAGAGCAGCGGGAGGATTTAAAATGCCAACTTTTGAAGAATTTATGAGAAATCTACAGACGCAAACAGACAAAGTGTAGTAAAATAAAGACCTACATGTGTATTTTGGACTTTTTTTCAGCACAAGTCTGAGAGAAGACATGCTATTGAAGACAAATATCCAAAAATCTCAAAATTGACCAGTAAAAAAAAAAACGATGCTTTTGCCTGCCGTGTCTCGCCTTAAGTATCAAAAGTTATTTTCTGATATTTAATGTACTTAAGTATTAAAGTAAAAGTAAAAAAAAAATTTTTTAAAGCAAGCGGTTAGAACTATGATTGTTAACTTTATTGTGGCCGTTCGAAAGGGAAACCTCTCCCTGAGAGAGGGAACGAGTATTGCGTAGCCGGCCGCACTATCGTAACCTGGCGAATTGTTGCTTCAGTCGTTAAACCAATAGGTTAAACCTGCTATAATGGCGAATTCAGGGGACTATTATAGGCTATGGTCTCGCCCCTTGGCGGGCTCTAACGTGTAATGACGTCGGTCTAGCTCATTGGTCGCAATGGCGCCAGAGGCGCCTGCGCCATTGTATGTGCAATTGCCGCAGCACAGCCGATGAGCAAGCCAGATGCTCAAATGTGCTAGCTGTGCAGCTGCAAATGCGTTTAACACATAGGCTTCAGTAAATAGAGGAAAAGGAGTTTCCCCCCGGTCCTCCAGTAGGTGCTTTTGGTTAGGTTTGCGATGACGTAATATGCACGCAAACGCACCAGGGTTCGATAGAATCAAGTTGAGTGTGAAACCAGACCAACTTTGTGGGGGGGGGGGGGGGGGGGGGGGGGGGGGGGGGGGTCTTGTTTTGCAAGACAAGAGACACCTGTGCACAATGATCAGACAATAAACCAATGACGATCTGAAATTTTCACAGATGGAACACATGCAGACCTGCCAACCTGTACGCATTTTGCGTATCAGAACGCATTTTGACTTCAAAGTACGCTGGTACGATTTGTCACTCTAAACTACGTGCACACGCTGTCCTCAGATCAAGCAACAGCAAAAGAAGAAGAGTTCGGCCAATCATAGCGCTGGGTTCCTTCCCCACATAGCAAGCGGGGATGATTGACAGATGCGTACGGCCTATCATTAAAAAGAGACTGAAAATCGACACCAATAAAGATTCCCGCTCGATCCCGCTTCCACTCCCGCGCCCGATGTATGACTGATGTCTTAAGCGAGGACAGTAGGCTACAGTACGGTACTTCTGACTCATGAAGGTAAACGGCCTGGGGTCGATGTGGAAAGTTGATTGTTGATTTAACTTAATCCTATGGATTCGCATGTATTATCTTAAAATACTCCGTTAAGTTATTCGTGGTCACTCAGAAAAGATGAAGACATCATTCAGTCATGCAATTGATGCAAATAATAAAATGCTCAAGTAATGCTGAACTATAAATCTTTTAGGTGACACATCTCAAATGAGCCCCTCATTTGAACACTCAAAACCTCTGCTCTTATATCTAGCTATCGGCAAAAAAACAATACTACTCAATTGGAAAAATAAATACCAAATATCAATTACACAATGGCTACATCTACTAAGGGACCATATTATTAAAGAGAAACAAACGTTTGCAATTAAAAACCAACTATACAAATTTAATAATATTTTCAGTCCACTGCTCTCACCCTTAAATATTGATTAAAACTATCTAGGGAGTTGATGCCTCAACTAAAATCTACAGTCTTTGGTATATAGATTGAATTAATAACAAGGATATTCAGTATGCAGAAATACAAACTATCCCTATAATGCATAAGTTAAGCAATCAATCTAAAAAAGAGTGTTATGAAATACATCATTCATGTATGTATATATGTATGTGTATATATTATGACAAGTTATACTCTTCATTTTTCATGTAAAAACCACATATTAATATTATTATTATTATTATTTTTTATTATTATTATTATTTTATTTTGGAGATGGTGGTAGTAGGGATGGTGGTATTATTGATATTATAAAACCTTTTATATTCCTAGTAAATATAAAGGACCTGGGTCGGGCAGCTGTTCTGGGTGCTGTTGGTGGGCGCGACTGGCACATCTTGCCGACATGGTCATTAGTAACATGCCCACGCCCCCAATCCCTACGGTCACGCAAAATAAATATGGTGAATGAACGGATATCTGGGCTGGATGTGGTGTGCCTGGCTGGGGAGCTAACCAGTGCACATCAGGGTCTAAGCCACAGATTACCAAAAAAAAAGTCTATGTCGGGGAGGTCTGTTGGTTGTGCTCACCGGCAGTGGTAGAGTAGCTCCCAGGCCTAGAGAATAGTGTATATTCACAATAATTCTATTTACTGATCTATATGTATTATTATAATTACTATTATTATTATTATAGATACAGTACTACCACTACTCCTACTGCTCCTATTATTATCATGAATGCTGTTTGTTGCCACTGTTACCACTACTAGGGTACTATTACAAAGTACAAAGGTACTATTTTTACCTTTGTTATAGTTATTATTATTAGTATGAATACTGCCTCTACTTCTACTACAATTCCATTACAATGACTATGAATATCTCAATAATGCTTCTATCTAAATCTCTAAAATATCCCATTGCTTAAAGGCACAATATGAAACTTTTCGGCTTTCAAAATAGCAAAAATAACTGTATCTATGTTATATATTTCTTTTAGTTGTGTACTAACATTATCCCAAAAGTTCCCACCAACTTTCAAATCCGGAGAAATTTATATTTTAATTTGAAGACACGGGCCGTGTCTTTATTTCCGTTTTGTCGCCCGTCTATGACGTCATATAACCTTTGACTCTAGTTTCTCTAACTTCGTGCGAATCCCGGCGAAAAACCGCCAAACGCAAATGTAAACACCGGACGCACGTCACTAAAATAAAAGAAGACGAAAAACAATCAATAGTTGGATATCAATAATGGACCATGATTATGCTTTGCCAGCACGTTCTGCTGCTGGAGGCAGATCCGTGAAGCGGAAACGCACGGGTGACAGAAATGACTCGAGAAGGGTTTGGGACAGGAGAAGAGACATGACTCGCGTTAACATTGGAGTTGCATTTCCACGAGCTTCGTGACAAACTGGAACTACAGAGAGATGCCGATCTCGCTTGCATTCTAATAAACAAGTAAGCACCCATTCAGCTAACTATATCTATCCGTAACTTATATGTTGTGAAACGATGATGGCATGTGCAAAACGCAGACGGACTAGCTCTCATGTATAGTATAATGTAAATTCACATTTGTTGTAGATATAGCGGCAGAAAGTAGCTTCATATGCAGTTCACCATCTTTTTCAATATCATAGTATAAACGTAATTATAATTATTAACGAAAGGTGACCGTGTTTTTTAACATCTATTAATACTAGCTAGATGGAATATTGATTCAATAGCCCTGATAATTCATATATCTCTCCGTTCGAAGAGACGTGATTTTAAAAACACTAAGTTAGAATGAGTGAGGAATGTGGAGAGCGACAGAGCGCGCGTGTTCATTACAATGGCATTACATAAAGTTAATAGCCGTAACTAAACGTAACAAGAATAGAGATATAATATAAATAACAACACATTACCTCGTCAGTGAACATGTTATCTGCTGGAGATGCTAGATGGCTGGGGAATGACAGATCGCGCGTGTCCCAATGAACATCGTATAGCTGGTTCGCGCGCGCACTCCCTCTCTCTCGACAACGACAACAACTCCCATGAGCACACGCTCTTTCACGACGTCATCAGAATACGTCTTTTGCTATTATTTTGATTGAGTGACCCCTGGTGGCCAAAAGTTACATACTGTACGTTTAAACTTACCAATGTACCTGCTTACATCACTAGATCGATATATTTATATTTAGCTCTTTTTTTTGGTGTGTTTTTTGTTTTGGTTCTCTTTCTTTTTTTTTTCTTTTTTTTCTTTTTTTTTGTTTGTTTGTTTGTTTATTTTGTATGTGCCCCATGTACGTCTTTCTTTTGTATATGTATATAATTCACTGATTTTTTTGTATAAACTACAATGTCTTGTTAACTTGCAATAAAAAAATAAATAAAAAAAACTTGAAATCGCTATGACTTATTGCTATGATTAAGAAAGTGCTGTGATTTGTGGATTACTTTAGCCTAATGATAAGCGCGAGTCTGGAGGAACATGCGTTTATTTATTCATTCATTTTCAGTGTTGAGAAACGTATGTTTTATGTTATTGTGTTAACTAAAAGTAGCTAATTATGTTACATAGGCCTATTTATTTTGTATGAAAACTAGCGCGTTAGTTACTTATGAATAAAGTGCCGTTGTCTCAGTGCTGCGCGAGCTCTCTCACAAACACGGACGCGCGCGCGCGCACACAGAGAGAGAAGATAATTGTAAAATGAAAATTGACGGGCTAAGTTTAAATTTTGTTCTTGCTTGTTTGTTTTTTTGTCAAAAAGCATTTTGTATTATCCATCCCTGTTTTTAAAATTTGTTAAATGACGGACATACTGTTAACACAGCCCTCATTTCATTATATGTCGGATTTGGAACTTTTTTTTTTTTTAAGAATAATTGATTTGTTATAAATATGTTTGTATTGGCTAACAATTATTCTGCTAATGTGTGTCCTGTTTAAAAAGTGCAATGTTCAAATGCAAAGAAACCATTTTTAAAGCCCTTTTCCCTGTGGTATTTAGTATCATATTATTTGGATATTGGAAAATAAATTTATTAGCCCATCTTAATTGTAAACAGTGTTCCTATGTTTTTATCTTTTTTTATATATTTATTTTTTGCTGTGTTCTAGGGGTTTCTTAATTTTAGACTAGTTGACCAGCACACATTATATGCAATCCAATTATATAGACCCTTTTACAGCACACGTGATCAAAGAGTTGCGCGCACATTTTGGCAACGGGAGTAGTGTTGTTTCCCACTGGCTCTAACGTGTTAGCAACTCCGAAAGTTTATCAAAACAGTTTCCCAGCATCAAAATGTCTGGTTGTTGCGTTTACGGTTGCACTAATCGATATTCCACCAAGGAGCTTAAGTTTTATAGGATTCCTACAGGATCACGGCCGTTTCAGAAGAACCGGCGGCGCCTGTGGCTGCAGGCGATTAAACATGTTGATTGGAGCGAGGATATAATAAAAAAAATGCTCGCATCTGCAGCTCCCACTTTATATGGGCTGATTCTCGCCATACTTCCGTTGCCGATATGCACGCGCATACGTTGCCACGTCATCATTGCGTACAAACAGTAAAAGGGTCTATAGCCTAATGCATGTGTGTCGTCGTCCAAACCGCCAATACAATCACCAAATCCCCTCCATACCAAAGTTGGCAGGTATGTGGCAGGATCACATGAGGGCAAGGGAATCACATGACAAGACATGAAACCTGACTGACATGAAACAAACCAAAACAAGATGTGACAACTGAATAAACTGATAATGTGAGAAATGTTGAAGGTGTCTGAATACATTTTGATTTGACTGAATATGCATCAAAATCCCCACAATATTTCACATTTGGATAACCCATTCATTCCCATTATTTTATTTTATAAAATTAGGCCTACTTTTATGTAAATTACTTTTTTTCACCTGTTGAACACATAAGAATATCTCAACACGAATGTCTCATAAGTGAATGTCGATCAGAACTGTTGTTTACCTGAATGGTGACCATTTTCTTTCTAGAAATCTTTGTTTGCATTCTGCAGAACACATATTCCTGGGAACAAGGGGGAAAAAAGCTAAGCCCAAATTGTTTGTAAGCCCACAAATTACTGGTCAAGAAATTAGCAAGAATTGCCCAAATAAAACAACTTAGTATGGGATTTTCTACAGTATACGAGGCAGTTCCATCAAAACAGCAGCTCTGGAAGGCTATTCTGACATCCTGCATAGAAATTCAAGCAGAAACTCTCCATAAACTCACAAGTTCAATGGATGCAAGGTGACGGTGATATCAAAGAAGGGGTCCTATGTTAACATGTAACTTGCCCTGTTAAGATGTGTTTGATTGAAATAGCTTTTGATTTCAGTAAATATGACCTCCTAATGCTGCAAATTCAACAAATTACCATTTTCATTTCTTTACAACCAATAAAATGTTTTCAAACTCTGTTGTGCATATTAATTTGGAACAGTGCATTTTGAGTTTTTTATTTATGAAAAAAAATACTGTTTTCGTTGGGTGGTTTGTTCAATGAAATATGACTTGTACCCTAACGGTTGGTGACTTGAAAATTATACTGACTGTCATTTGCATCGACTTTTAAGGAAAATCAGTGTAAAATATAATTTGCATAATAATTTGTAACGCGGTGTAAGGGCAGATTTCTATGCAAATTTACACTCAACAGCTGAGAATGACGCTCCTCCCCTGCAACCTTCAGATGAGTCTAATAGAGCATATTTCTCTAAAAGAGCATCTTTTCGCTGTGTTTATTTCATAATGCCGTACCACTGAGCGCGCTGTTTGTCGGGCCCACCCCCACACCAAGCCGTGTTCATCAAAGTCTCACCTCACTGGATTTACGGACCTTCCTCCCCTTGTTCTCCATCAATCTCTTTCTCTCAAGCGAGAGACGAAGAAACAAAGGAGTCGCAGGAATGAGTGAACGGGACTAAGTAAGCTCACGCCGGTCCATATCCCGTGTGTCTCATTCTCTCTGCAGCGCATGGATTATTTTTATTTCCGTTGTTTTCAAATTTGACATGTTAACAGTATTTAATAGACTATCAACTACCAGCCATTTATACTTAGAATACTTGCTTTTATCTTGATCAAACATCAAGAGTACTTGTATGGACCAAATATGATTTGACTTTTCTGTCATAAGGAAAATACGGAGGATCTTCGGATTAAATATCTGTAAAGTGTGTCGTTGAACCGTCAACTATAAGTGGCGTTGGGAAAAGGCAGGTGCAACCTTTAGGAGGCGGTTGTTGGGAATGTGGATGTAATCGGCATATTAGGAGAGACTACGGTAACACTTTATTTTACGGTGTCCGTGATACAGAGTAATTACTTGAATTGAATGAATTACTTATGTACGAATGTAACAAAATGTAATTAACATCTAAGTTATGGAACAGCCTGTACTTAAAGATTGTAATTACACTCATGTAATAGGCAGCTACTGTTACACACATGTAACAGGTCGAGTCGATTACATACGTGTTACCGACTTGGTACAATGTAATTATGTAAGAAAGTACTTTGTACTACACAATGTAACAACAAGTATTTAAATTTGTTACTAAGGTGTGAAAAAAACCTGCAGTTCCACATGGTCATTTAGATCTAGATTGTACTTAAGTGTACTTCATGTGTATAAGGTGTACTTCATGTGTATAAGGTATGTAGATACACATGTAGTACACTTAAGTACAATCTTGATACCCTTTATTTTACGTAGCTTATCCCTGTGTTATAGTAATTCCAATGTGAATAGGAAGCTACCGCATGCATTTAAGCTGTGAACTTGGGAGTTAGGCCTAATTCAAACTAAAGTACATATGGATAAGGTTTGTAGATACACATGAAGTACACTTAAGTACAATCTTGATACACTTTATTTTACTTGGCTTATCCCTGTGTAATATTATGTAATTGCAATGTAATTAGGAAGCTACCGCATGCATTTATGCTGTGAACGAGGGAGTTAGGCCTAATTCAAACTAAAGTACATAAGATTGAGGTTTGTAGATACACATGTAGTACACTTAAGTACAATCTTGATATACTTTATTTTACGTAGCTTATCCCTGTGTAATATTATGTAATTGCAATGTAATTAGGAAGCTACTTAATGTATTATGTAATTAGAGGGTTAATACAGATGGATAAGGTATGTAGATACACATGAAATGCACTTAAGTACATCCTTGATACACTTTACTATAAGGTACAAAATGACTAGGGGTGGTGAAAAAAATCGATTATTGATTAATCGCGATTATGTAATGAACGAGTATGAATCGATTATTAAATTTTCAAAAATCGATTTTTTTTTTTTTTAAATGTTATACCGAAAGTTGAACGTGAACGTGCCCAGTTCCAGTTAGCAAGCGCGTGTAACGGCGCCCGCGGCTCGCTCTCTCTCTCTCTCTCTCTCACACACACACACACACACACACACACACACACACACACACACACACACACACACACACACACACACACATACAGTTTGATCGCGCCCTCGGCTCGCTCTCTCTCTCTCTCTCTCTCTCTCACACACAAAGAGTTTGATCGTGCTCGCGTCTCCCCTCTCTCTCTCTCTCTCTCTCTCTCTCTCTCTCTCTCTCTCTCTCTCTCTCTCTCTCTCTCTCTCTCCACACACATACAGTTTGATCGCCCTCGCGTCTCCCTCTCTCTCGCGTCTCCCTCTCTCACACACACAACGAGTTTGATCGCGCTCGCGTCTCTCTCTCTCTCTCTCTTAGTACAATCTCTCTCTACCTCTGTTAGTACAACTTGATTACTCACAAGATAGTGTGTTGCATTTTGTCACTGTGTTCTACAGTATATAAGCTGAAGCTACAGTAAGTTGTTCAAAAATGTTCATTTTGTCTTCTTAATGATTAAATTGGACAATTTTCTTCTAGAAAAATAAGGTGTTCAGGTGGAGAAAAACTTTTTCTTTACCTTGACATGTTTCGACTGCAACCTGCAGTCTTCCTCCACCTGAACAACACCTTGTCTTTCTAGAAGAAAATTGTCCAATTTCTACAGTATGTTGATTCTGATCTACTTCCTAAAGGAAATAAGCCTTTCATTTATTTGTTATTGTTTAGTTCAACTTGATGAGTCACAATGTGATGTATTCATTTCTGTGTTCTACAGAACATAAGCTACATATAAATAATTCTGAAGTTATAACTACACGACACAGAAAGTGCTTTGAGTTGTTGTTACTCAATAAAAGAGTTAAATAATTCAGCAGCTGACTTTTTTTAATACTGCAATCACTTTGTAGTGTATTTTCGTTTACTGTTGTGAAATGGAAAATCAATAATCGCTAATCGAGAATTGTTAATGATTGAAAATCGTCTGTAATCGAATCGGGACTTCAAAAATCGTAATCGAATCGAATCGGGAAATCAGACCGATTAACCACCCCTAAAAATGACCATGTGTAACTGCAGGCTTTTTACCTTAGTAAAATATTTAAGTACTTGTTACATTGTACCAAGTCGGTAACACGTATGTAACCGACTCGGCCTGTTACATATGTGTAACAGTAGCTGCCTATTACATGAGTGTAATTACAATCTGTAAGTACAGGCTGTTCCATAACTTAGATACATGTTAATTCCATTTTGTTACATGTTATTACAATGTCTACTACCAAGTAATTAATTGAGTAATTACTCTGTATCACGGACACCGTAAAATAAAGTGTTACATAAGGGGGTTACCGAGACTGCCCTTATGTGCAGGGAAACGGGATATATATTATATATTATATTTTTTTCAATATAAAATTGTGCACCGCCCCGGGAAAAAGCATGTTAATGCGGATGCGCTTTCACGCTTGCCATCATTTGGTGCCAAGTGTGAAGGTCTTTCAGATCCACGTTTGGAGGTTAGTGCTTCTGTTTGTGCTGTATGTGAAATGGCTCCTTCGGGGGAGATTGAGGATGAGTTGGTGGGGGCGCAGAAGAAGGATGCCATTTTACAGATTGTAGAACAGCTTTGGTCACGGGGGGAGGAGGGGTGTGCTGAAGCACAGACAAAAGTGTAAGTGAGTGTTTTTGCCCGTGTGGGATCAGTTGGAGTTTGAGCAAGGGTGGTTGGTGCGTAAACTGCCCCTTAATACAGAGGCTGCATCAAAAATTCCTTCCGAAGGTGAGGGTTCCAGAGGTTTTGAAAATGTTGCATAATTCTGCTACGGGTGGTCATCTAGGTGTGCAGAAAATTGCAGGTGAAAGTGAAAGACCGGTTCTATTGGCCCAGGTGGTTTGAGTATGTAATGAAGTGGTGTTGGGAATGTGCATCTCGTAAATCTTCAGCGCTGAACGTTTATGCCCCTTTGCAGCCTTCTTTTGTCTCTCGGCCTTTTGAATGTGTAGCGCTGAACTTTTGTGCCCCTTTGCAGCCTTCTTTTGTCTCTCGGCCTTTTGAATGTGTAGTGGTAGATATCTTGGGCCCTTTGCCCTTAGCTGGAGAGAAGAATAAGTATATCCTGGTAATTGGGGATTATTTCTCAAAGTGGACAGAAGCGGTTGCACTTCCAAATCAGGAAGCAGTGTCCATAGCTAAAGTTTTGGTACAGGAGTGGGTGTGTAGATTTGGGGTCCCACACAGTATTGTCATGGTTGCAGGAAGAAACAGTCAAGGGTTCAATAGCGAGTTCAGTCAGTGTTTATTAATACACAAGTGAAGAGTAGGACAGAATGGATGCAGGCGGGACTCAGGCTCGGAAACGCAGGGACTCAGTGGGCAGATGATGAAACCAGGAAACAGGCAGTAATCCGTCTCCAAACAAGGAAGTCCAGAGCAAGGGAACAGAAAATGGAATGCTGGAGAAAACGGTGAGTAGTCCCAAGAAACCTCCACAACCATCTGACAAAGACAAGACGAAGTGACAAACAATATATAGGACACCTTCATTCAGAACAGCTGGCGCTGATCGGCTCATCAGCTGAGATACCGAGTCGTGCTGATAAGTCGCGGCCATTCACTCAACACGCACAAACATAGCGAGGGCGAGTCAATGAATCCATGAACCGTGACAGTACCCCCCTCCTAGGAACGCCGCCTGGGGGGGACCGGGGCAGGCGGGTAATGATCTTGGTGATAGTGAACGGGCCGATGAATTTAGGAGCAAGCTTATTAGAAACGGAGCGGAGAGGAATGTTCCTAGTAGAAAGCCAAACTTTTGACCAGCGACATATACGGGAGGCTTGGACCGGTGGCGATCGGCCTTAGCCTTGGTGCGCACCCCCACCTGGAGCAGAGTCTCACGGGCTCTAGTCCATGTGTGGCGACACCTCTGGACGAAGGCGAGAGTGGAGGGGACCGCGACTTCGGATTCCAGACTGGGAAAAATTGGTGGCTGGTAACCTAAACTACACTCGAACAGAGATAGGCCCGTGGATGATACTGGTAATGCATTGTGAGCATACTCCACCATTGAGAGTTGTTGGCTCCAAGAGGAAGGATTCTTGGAAACCAAACATCGCAACACTCTCCAAATCCTGGTTGTCTCTCTCGGTCTGGCCATTGCTCTGGGGGTGAAACCCCCAAGGTAATATATATATATTACTGTGGTTTGAATCCTGTTGGTAACGAGTATATTTATATATATTTATTTTATTTTATTACTTTCTTCCATGGAATTGAGATGTTGGGCAAATGATAGGGAGTGACTTAGTCACCATTCACTTAAACGGCATCTTTTTTTCCAAATCATTTCAAGTAAATGATGGCTGAAATGAATGCATGTGGGCTATATAACTTATATATACTATAGTCCAATTGTTCCAAGGTCATTCAATTAGATTTACCTCAGAAAATCTTGTCATCCATCACATATTGGCCGTGTTAAGATATTGCTACTTTTTTTTGACTAGAGAATCATTTGGTGGCTAAAGAACAGACTGTATTTTCAATATTTCAGTAAAAATCTCATCTCAAAGTCATTGTTTTCTGTTAATCTTTCATTCCAGTGATATAGATCACCAAGTCAATGAGTTCAGAAAAATATTTACTAAGAATCCTTTTGTGAACTAAATCAACTAATTCATTACAAAAGAGCTTGAAAAGACAACACATTCTCTAGTTATATGAAAAGTAGCAATAACTGAACTTGGTCAGTATGGGTGACAATCTTTTCTTTGAATTAGTTAAATTTTAGTCTGTTCACAATGTAAAGTTATTTAAATGACTTCAGAGGATTAAATGGAACATATATGCCACTTGTATATTGCTTTTTGTTATTTCCTCTGCATAACATCAAGCTTTTTGCCATGAAATGTACTTTGCTGTACATATCTTAACGTAATAACTTAATGTATTTTATTGCATGGCATAAGAATGTCATAGGTCTACTCTTATTAATGTGACCAATGGAGGATCATTTGGACATGATACATTTACCTGATTGCCCATATTAATTAATAAAAAGTTTAACATCTTTGACGTGTCTGTCAATTTCTTATTTGTTCAAATTATCCTGTAAATTATATTGACCTGCACACATGATTTTAGTACTTTTTTTTAGTATTTTATCTCAGAGCAATGCTGACCTTTTTCACAGCCAGGTGCCTTTTCTTTTTTTCCACAAGCATGCTTAGGTAAACAATGTTTTAAGGGGGCAGAAGCTTTAAAGCTGTAAGCTGAACTAAAGTATTCAGAAAACTTAAGACAGTACACACATTTTTTTTTTATTTTTTTTATTTTTTGGAGAAAATTAAAGCATCAGTCACACGTAGCCTGCAGCCAGAGTATTGACAGTACATTACATATCATAGTGCACTGGTGATTTTATAAAGACCAAATGTCAATATCTAGCACAAATTTAAACTAAAACATTTCCGTATCTAAAAATAAAAGAACAATGACAGCAGAGGCCCTGTGCAAGCACAAACGCACTAGACAGGTTTGTTATTGAGATGGATGGAGAGCGCGGCTTGCTTGTGTGACGTCACTACTCCTCCAAAGATTTTGTGATGTCTGAAGAATGGAATAATTTATGCTGGTTCTTCCTACGGCACAAACCAGCACAAACCGAGCACAAATGAATGGCACCGGTTTTGAGCGATTTGAACGACAGGGGTGGAGAGTGACGTAACACAACCAAAAAAATAATGTTCAATATCTCAAACACCAAACCAGCACAAACGTTCGTTTTTGCGGCACAAATCAGCACAAACCAATGGATAGTTTTGGACATTATTTCGTTTTATGGGGTGCCAACTTCACAGAGGTTTGATGCTGCAGCAAAAATGTCATTCCAGGTGCAAGGGCCAGCCGCAACACCCCCTCATCCAACACATAGACTCAATGTGTGCCATGTTGCTTATGCAATTTGCAGGTATCTGGTGACAGCAAAGTCTTTCCAGGTCTGTGTCCATTTCTCTGGACACCAATGCAGGACATCTCCAACAGGGTCAGGGTTCTGGGATACCTCAAACATGGCCATCACATCAAACATAAGACCTGGCAACCTTGTGAGGATTGTATTCAACAGCCTGTCCTTCTACATAGACTCCAGGGAATGCAGTTTTACAATTGGTTAGTATATAATATATATATTGGGGGAAAGGCTGAATGTATCTAAAATGACGTCTTGGCCAATAATAAACAATCCTTCATTTTCAGCTGCACGTCTTGACCGCAGCTCCTGCAGCCTTGACTGCTCCTCAGGGTCGAGAGTTTTTGCGCCCTTACCCGCTTTTGATGGTCTCCTCCGCGGAGGTTTCTTTTTCCTTGATGTGGCCCCAATCGCCTGAGGCATATCAGACGACGCTGTTGATGTTGATTCCTGCGATTATCATGAGAACAGTTGTCAATATCTCACATAATTATCAGGACAAATATACGCCTAGAGGTTGTAAATGGAGTAAACGAGCACAATTTGCAAACTATTATGATAAATTGCATTAATCATGTCTAATGACATCATAACGGCCAATGTTATGAAATAACGCGACGTAAATTTAACGGTAACACTTTATTTTAAGGTGCTATTAATAAGCAGTAATTAACAGTTAATAAGACACTTATAAGACCTTATAAGAAGCATATAAGATGCATATAAGCTTTAACTACTTCATATAAGGGTTAATTAAAGCACAAGACAAACCCGGAGAGGCAACTGAGCGGCCCCGGAGTGGTCATGACCCAGCTGGACCCCAGGGGATGGAGTCTACACTCATCCTGGCTGTAACTGTCGTGAGGCTCGTCGGCGGCACGATTGAGTAGAGCGGGAAAAGTGAAACAAAGCATCCTCAGAAGTTATATGAAGTAGTTAATGCTTATATGCATCTTATAAGGTCTTATAAGTGTCTTATTAACTGTTAATTACTGCTTATTAATAGCACCTTAAAATAAAGTGTTACCAATTTAACTTTATTGATGTCATCAGGAATTTTGTAATGTTTACATTACAATCAAAAAACACAAATGAAATTATACAGTAGGCCTAGATCAGGGGTGCCCAATCCTGCTCCTGGCGATCGACTGTCCTGCACAGTTCATCTCCAACCCTAATCAAACATACCTGAAGCAACCAATAAGGTCTTCAGAGCACGTCAGGATCACTTGAAAATTAAAGGCAGGTGTGTTTGATTAGGGTTGGAGATGAACTGTGCAGGACAGTCGATCGCCAGGAGCAGGATTGGGCACGCCTGGCCTAGACTATAGGCTATTTACTTGTGATTTAGCAGCAAACATGTAAAAACGTTATAAGTGTCAGGGTTGCTGGTGCAGGTAGCTAAAGACGAGGATGCAGGAACTTCAAAATAGTTGATTTATTTACAAAACTCAACTTCAGGAACAAACAGGAACAAAAGAACAAATGCCAGGACTTCAGAGAACACACAACCATACATTGACGACGATCAACAAACACTGAGGGAAAACACAGGGCTTAAATGAACAGGGCCTAATGGGAAGATTAACTGAGGTGAAGGGAATAGCTAATTAGACAGAGTGGGAAAACTAACAGGACTGAACCAAAATCACAAAAGACAGGGGTAAACAGGATCTCAAAACTGAACTAATAACAGGACTAAACCAAAATCACAAAGACAGGGGAAACCAAGATCACAAAACAGAACTCAAACACATTGAAAACGTACAATAAGCCAGCAAACGCAGTAGGCTACTTTATTATTATAAAGTAGTCTAACACTTGACATATGTGACCGAACACGGAAACCAGGGACACAAGTCGGCAGCACAACTTGCGAGCAAAATGAGAAACAAGCGTTTTTTTTCCAAAATTTGTGATTTCCGCTTTTTTGCAGAATCTGTTAGTTGAGATCATGAAAAAGCCTCTCCATGTTTGAGATAACAGTATTGGTATATTTAAAGCGTACATTTTGAGGTTGAAATCGGCTTGTTTTTCGGGATTCTAGCAGGCAGTAGGGGCGTGTCATTGTCTGTTTGTATTTCCATACTGAATAGCCGCCCGCGCCTTTGCCCCCGCCCCCCAACAGCGTGGCTACTTATTATGCAGCGCTCTAGCCGGCTCTATCTGATATCAAAATTCAATGAAGATGGACGCCGCAAAGATTGTCGCAGACGAGCTGAACCGTGGCCGTTACAACGAAAATGTTTTGAAGTACTTCTTCGACAAGCCGGATGCTTATGAACACGCGTTCACTGATTCTGAAGACGATCTGAGCGACGATGAAAATGGCATGATACGACTGAATAATATCCCTAATCTACAACTGAAGCGAAGATGAAGACGAGGAAGAATGTATCGGACTGGCGTCAGACGAGTTGGACCGTAAGCTATCAGAGTCTATATCGATAGTAACATTTGATGGGGATATAGATAGAGAAATGGGGAAAATACGTAACTCTGACTGTAAATGTTACACGAGGAGAAAAGAAAACTCTCTGCATGGATACAGTCTTGTAGCCAGAAGCTTTCTCCAGACATTATGTACAACATACGGCTGGATTCTTTAGCTGCAGAAAAAGAGTGCCAGGACATGCGAATTATTGGACATTTAGAGGCAAACAGACGCAAAGTGCAAACTTCGGAGATGGTTACATCCACAAAGAAGACCCCGACAAAGAGAAAGTGTGCCCGAACGACTTATTTCATTGGAGGCAACGAGATCTGCAAGAATACTTTTCTGTTTCTTATGGGGTGAGTTTGTTGTTTTTTGTTCATTCTAAGAACACGTACACATTCTCATGTTTAGCTCAGCTCAGGACTGTCGTTTTAATTGTAACGTTAGCATCATATCACTTGCCAAAACCCCCATTACTATAATGAGCTTTAAGATGGTAATGTGAACTTCTGCTATTAATTTGAATAATGCTTCAATTGCTTGAATTGACTGGTGTTAACGACTTAACTTAGCCCATGTAAACCTGCCTGTTAGCATTCTTGAATTGATTGTGATGCTAATAATTTTAGCCAGTGGTGGAGGAAGTACTACTTAATATTCTTACCAAGGATTTACTAATGTAATCGTAAATGTATCAGATTAAATTCCTACTTAAGTAAAAGTATAAAGTATACGTAGCCGTAAACTGTGCGTTATAAGTCAAAAGTAAAAGTATTTATGAAGAGTTTAATGTACAGGATATTTTTAATAATTTGACTCGAACCAGGTCTAACCACTAACTGAGGTCTAAACCAGGAAGTACAGATACAAACTCTAAAGTAAGTAAAAGTAAAAAGTATTCATCATAAAATTTACTTCAGTAAAGTAAAAGTACCTATAATTTGTACAATACATTTTGATATAGGTGACAAGATGCCTGTTAGCAAGACCATGATGTTAAACGTTTTTTCTTTTTCCCCCCTTTTTTTCAGCATTGGCAAAGACACCCTGGATGATATAGTCAAACACTATGAGGAGAATGGGGCAAGACCACGTTTGAGGAAGAAGCACTCACTGCCACGTCCACCAGCCAGGTTCATCAGCCCTGAGGATATCAACAGAGTTGTGGACTTCATAAAAAACTATGCTGAAGACAATGCCATCATGCTGCCTGGCCGACAGCCTGGGCATAAGGATTGGCATGTGAAGTTGCTGCCAACTCATGCGTCCAAGGCCTCAGTCTGGCGTCTCTACGTGTAGTCTGCTAAGGAGCTTGGTATGTGTAAACATGATTTAGAATTGATGTTTTAAAGGAAATAATGCAGGCACTATAGCATTACATACATAACCATAACATACTGTTTCAGGAGCGTGCATTGTAAAATCGCATCAGCAGCTACAGAAGACAGAGTCAACACTTGACATCTGAGTACTTTAACTTACTTGGTTTAATGACTTCAGTGCTGTTTTCTGTTCTGCTTCAATTAAACATTTAACTGAAGATATTTTTTTTCTTCCTCTCTTCTCTTTTTTGTCATCAGGTTGTGGAAAACAGCTCTCCTGTGAGTCACCTCAATATCCCACAGCTTGTTGGAACGGCAGAGGGCAAAGTTTTAGTCCAGACCTTTGACTGGCAGCAGCATCTGACTCGCCACTTCCGTAGACTCCCACAGATCAAGAGTTATCAGCACTTCAGGTAATTGAAACTTTCACATTGTTTACATACAATATAACATAGCAACAACATACACATGACAGTTTTTTATGAGAAAATACTTTGCCATGTTTAAAATGTCTTATGTGCTTTTTCTGTCACAGCTTTGACCCAAGAGACCAGGTGCTTGCAAAAAGTCACCGTGATGCACAACCTGTCGAATATCAGCTACTGCGTGACGGAGCAGATTTGCCCCCTATCGACGGTCTTCCTGTCCTGGCCCCACCTGGACTGAAAATGACTGCAACTATATATGAAAAATCAGCCACGCAAGAGACCAGGTGCAAAAATCACGTGATGCAACTGTCGAAACATATCTGACGGCAGATTGCCCCTCACGTCTTCCTGTCGGGCCCACTGACTGAAATGAAGCAACCATCATTGAAAATCAGCCATTCTGTGCTGACGAGGCAGAGACATCACATGCCCAGCGCCAAGGATCACAACACAGAAGAGTCCACAGAAGAGGATGCGAATGTAATTTTATTGGACTGTGTCACAAAGACCTTTTTTCTTGTTTACAATACCTGCAATGTCACTTTATCAACCAACCACCTGAATTTAGTTTTACATTCTTGTATGAAAAGCACTCTAAACAATGTTTGATTTGATTATGGAAAATAAAAAAAGAATATATCAATCAACCAGTTTATTGCTTATTTTTTATCATTAGCAAAAGTTTGTGTTTCATGTTGCATGAGTACACTGAAGAAAATTCCTAGTCTGTAAAACCTTTCATTGACAATGGCAATAAAATCTATTCTGATTCATACTCAGATACTGTATATATATATATATATATATATAATATATAATATGTTGTATGTATGTATGTACATATATATATATATATATATATATATATATATATATATATATATATATAATATATATATATATATATATATATATATAACACACACAGGGACGGACTGGGACTAAAAAAAACGGCCCTGGACTTTGACTAGGCCCGGCCCAAAGCAATTCGGCGCGCAGAAACTCGACAACAATAACGCCTGCCATGAGTGTCACAAGCCATCCAATTTGGATGGTATAGTATCATGAGCCACAGATAAAGTTATCTGTGGCTCATGATACTATACCATCCAAATTACCAAATTATAGCTAACAGCATATTCTACAATCTATTCCATCCTGTCTTAAAATGAATTTATTACTTAATAATCTAAATTAATTTATGCAGTAATTAACTTACCTACTGCACAAATAATAATATGTATAATATGTATAATAATGAAATGTAACTTCTATATTCAAAATCTTCAATGTTTGTAAGCATTAACTGTAACTTATCAACATTTTTAAAAGTAAAAGCACAACATATTTCTTAACATTCTCTAGAGTTTATCTTATTTTTATTCAGTGTACATAAGAGTTGCCTGTTTGCAAACTTTTTTTCCTTTCTTTGATGGCACATTTTCCTGACCTTTTTGCCTTCACAAAGCATATTTGAGTAGCGCAAGGGCTTTTCAGTGCATTCATTAATTTAATATGAGGTGAGACGTCGCTATTAAAGGATAACTTAAGCTCCCAGCACTTCGCCCACACATCGCACCAGAACCGTTTTCGGAACCGAAACTTAGGAATTTGTCACGGTTCCGGTATTTTTCAAAAACACTGTTCGGTTCAGGATAAGAACCGGTTTTCGGTTCCCAACCCTATTAATGGCACAGGTGTAATTACACTCTATTTAGCACAAACAGGGCTACCATAATATGTGAGCAACATGTACGTACATGTTTGTATTTTTGAGAGAATATTTATGCATGGTTATTGAAAAAACTAAAAATTAAAGTTTCTGAGACTTTTGACTAATGGAAATTGTCGTCTAGAGTTTTTGCTTCAAAATTATCTGAAAATCATCCTGCCTAATCATTCACATAACACAATAGATTATTTTAAATTGTGAAAAAAAAATAATTTGTTTGTCAAGGCCAAAAAGCGAATGGGTGAACGGCCCAACCCCTTTGTGAATATTTTATTTTGGTTCACACCTAAAGAAGACAAAGACCTGCATAATGATTTTCATTCGGGGGTGTGTCACACAAGAAAGAATGCGGACAATATATATACAAACAAATATATATATAAAAATATAGATATATATAATATATAATATATATATAAATATACAAAAATATATATAAAAATATATATATAAAATATAAAAATATTATATATATATAATATATATAAAAAACCATACATACTTTAAATAAAATTACACACACTACACAACACACACACACACACACACACACACACACAAAACCCTGATTAAAATTTTTAAAAAAGAAAGGTTTTTTTTTGCGTTTCCCAAGACACAACTTATTCTATATCGCGATTAGAAAAAGCACAAGAAAAAAACCACTTAATTCCCCTCAGCCCCGCTCCCCCAAGTGAAAATAAACCAGAAACTTTTCTGAGTAGGTAAATGTCCCAGGATTATTCCCACACCCGAAAGGGACACAGTACATTAATCTGACAAAAATATAGTGTGTTTACCGAGCCCTATAGGGGCGTTGCCCAACTTCTCCATGTGTTGCCCAAAAATTTTTTGTAGAGAATCGGTAAAAAATTTCCAGGATATTTTTTTTTTTTTTTCATTTGGTTGTTGCATTAAATCTTCCCCCAAAAACAAATCCCAAATTTTTTCTGTTTGGGCTATTGGGGTTCCCCTTTTTTTTTTTTTTTTTAAATTGGCTAACGGGGCTTGACTAAGAACCCCGGGGGAGCCCTGCTTGATTCCTCCCCGGGTCCATGTGAGAGCGGACGGGGGCCCAAAAGAAATTTTTTGGGGCCTGCGGCTTTTAAATAAATTTTTAAATATTTTTTTTTGCTTTAAAAAATACAAGGGTTTTTGTGGGAGTGAGGAAAAAAAGACCGATCCCAATTTTTAAAAAAGCCTTGTGAAGAAATAATCAAAAGGGGTTTCAGGACCTTAATTCAGTGACAATTTTTTTTTGTTTTTTTTTCAAAAACCCACGCAAAAACGTCATTATTTTCAAACTACAAACTTTTACATACATGCTGCGGACATAATTAAGTAGCGGGAAGTTTTTTTGCTAAATACAGTAAAATAAGATTTAGCCTTTAAAAAAATGTCATAAGTAACAGAAAAAAGCACCCCATGTCAAGCATTTTTCAAACACCTCCGGGTCCCAAAAAACACCTGGGACCCCCAGAGGGTTAATGGAAAAAGTCCCCCTCTGAAAAAATTTGAAAAAAACAGTTTTTTTTCATCCCACGGATATTTAGTCACTTTTTAAATGTTTTTTTTGTTTGTTTTTAAATAAATCAACACATCTTAAAAAAACATTTTCAGTGGTGAAATAAAGCCCTTTACTTAATAAAAACCTTTAATGTTTTTATTACCTTAGAATAGTATACTTTGTATAATTGTAAAAATTGTATAAAAAAAAAAGTTTCAAAAAAATTTAATAAAAACAACAATTAAATAGTTTTGAAATCACAAATACAGGGGCCTCTCTGGTTTATTGTATTAAAAGAGAAAATAATTATTTTACATTCGAAATATAAAAAATTTTTTTGGGGTCCCACTTTTTTTTTTAAGGGTTTTAAATGTACAATGTACTTACATTGAAAATAAAAAATTTGATACAATGGACTTTTTTGGGTACAATACATGTTTTTAAAAATTGTACTTATTTTTTTGAAAATACCTGCATGAAATTAAAATTTTTAAATTTAAAATTTAAAATTTTCATTTGAAATTTTGAAACATTTTGCCCCTTTCCCCTTACCCCTTAACCAAAACCCTTTAAAAACCGACCCAAACCCCCCACCCCTGACCCTAAACCCCTTACCCGTATAAACAAAGCCTGGGAAAACCCAACAATTTCCCGGGCCCAAATTTAATTTGCCTCTGAAATTTTATCTGGAAAAGAGCTCTTTTCAAGTCCTTTTTCCGTCCGCCGAAACCCGCGGAAACCAATCAGAAGCGTTGGGGGGGGCCCTTTAACACATGACGACAGCGCGGGGAATTTTGAAGCCTCCCTCCCTTTACAAAGAAGGATGTCGCCGTCTAAAAATTCCCGTTTGAATAAGCTATCGCGTCTTTTTAAACGTTTTAAAAAAAATTCCTTTTCGTTAAAACCCGAGCAAAGTACAACACTCAAAAGCCTTCATGAAAAAAAAATAATTTTTATCGCTGTTTTACCGACGGGTTTTTTTTTTCCCGGCAAAATTCTAAAATACTGGGCTATGGGGCGAGCGCGACGTCGGGCCGAGGGACGTAATAGAACGGCGTGAGTGGGGCCCCGGTCCTCGCACACTAAATTGGGAGCGGAATCATAAAAGGAGGAGCGATGACGGTTTAAGAATTTGAGAGAGGACAGGCCCCGAATTTTATTTTATGTTTTGTTTTATTATGTGGGGCGGCAGTCCCGGGGCCGTGAGGGGGCTTTTGTTTGGTTTTATTTTTTCATTAAAAAGTGTGAATGTTCGGGGCGTTTTTCCGCCTCCTCTTTTCCCAAAAACAAAGAGCCCCCTTTGGGCAAACTAAAAAGGGAAAGGGTGGGTTTTTGCCAATTGGGGCCAAGAGGCATTTTAGGGACGTCCGTTGGGGACGCCCCTTTTTAAATGATTTTTCCCATGGAGCTTTGCCAGACCCTAATTCATTTCAACGAAAGGGGCGGGTTTTTCCAGGCTACCGAACCCCATCTCAAAAGCAGCAAAAGGGTTTTTTCCAAAAAACCTGAAAAACCCAAAAAAAATAAAATTTTTTCTTATTTTCATTGCAAGTACATATACTTAAAGCCACTTAATATAAAGTTGGACCAATTTTTGGGAACTAATTTTAATAAGGGAATGAAAACAAAAAAACCCCGCACTGATAAGACTTAAACCCAGCAAGAGGCTTAATTTTTTCACCCGATGGTTGGTTCAAAAAATGAAACCCCAAAAATAAAGAGGTTTTAAAAGGTAAAACCCCCGCACTGGGGGCAAACCAACCCAGCGCTGGGGTTCTGTTCAATAGGGGAACCCCCGCTTTTGGTTTAAATTTGGGGTTTTTTTTTAAAAACCCGCATTTTTTTGAGTGTATGAGCCCAAAATTAAAACACAGTGTTTTTGTCAGGGAGCAAATTTGGGGTTTAAAATTTTGTAACCCCCCCCTTGGCCCGGGTTATTTTAACCCAGAATTTGTTAAAGTCCCGATATTTTTCCCAAACTAGTCGGTTTCCAAATTAAATTTTTTTTTTTTAACCCAGCCATTTTTGGGGAAATAAAGGGTCGTAAAAATGCTTTGGGAAAAATGTTAACCAAAGGGAAAAAGATTTTTTTGTTTCAGTTTTTAAGGGGGGTTTTACACGAGCTCGTTTGCTGCGGTCCGACCCGAGCCCCGTTTTTTCCCCCCTCCCCCCCCCGCAGCGTTGGTCTAAAATTTTACATAAAGGGGTTTTCCCCCCACAGGTTTTTTTTTCCCTCGGGGTCCCCAGTCCCCAGTCATTTGATTTTGAGTATCGCCCCATACCAGTCCCGATCCCCTTTCTTTCCAAAATTAAAATAAAAAAAAAAGAATAAAGAAGAGCGAAAAAACAGAATCCAGGGATGTTCCTTTTTTTTTTATTTTAAAAATTTACCTTATTTTAACATTCAAAAAAATCTTTAACCAAAAAGAGGCACCCTTTTGTTAGGTAGCTTGAAAACTCAATTTAAAAAATAACCCTAAATTAAATTTACTTTTTGGGGAAAAACTTTTAGTGCAAAAAGTAAATAAAAAAAAAGTCTAATTTAGCACCTCAACTTTAAAATTTCCCCGGCAGGCATGTAAAAAACTAAAAAAAAAGTGATAAAAAAATATGAGAATATACATTAGGGGGGGGTAACCCGGGTTTACAAAATTCATGGGTTTATTCGTATACCCATACAGTGGTTCCAAAGGTCGGTACGTTTTCCCCAAAACAGTAAAAAGAAAGAAATGCCCGAGAAATTTTCCCATTTGTTAAAAAAATATATATTTTTAAATAAAAAATTTTAGTTTTCCTACATCTCGAAAATTTCAGGGTTAAAAATGGGGGTAATCTTTTAAAGGGTGGACAAATAAAGTTTTTTGGGCATCACCCCTTTTAAAAAAATTTTAAAATTTTTAATAAATTTTAAAAAATATTTTTAGTTTTGGGAAATGCTGGAAAAGAAGTGGAAGGGACTTGAAAGCATTTCACTTTTTCCAGGGAAACTTTTTTATGGCTACAGTGAGTGTTTTTCTAATTAAAAAAAAGGGGAATGGGTTTTGGGTCTTGGGGCTTTAAAACCAAAAACTAGTTCAAATTTACGGCACAATGGTTTTCTCCGGTTTTTCCCCGTCAGCGCTAAAAGAGGGGAAAAAAAGATATTTAAAAGGTTAATAACGGAAGATTTTTAATCTTCTCATTAATCTCGCAGCGATGTTATTAAATTCATGGCGAATTTTAAATGCTTTTAATTCCCCGGATAAAATGCGCTTTATCAAAAATCGGGGTTTGCGCTGCACAGAAGTTGCTGGTTCAACTGTTTAAAAGGGGCGTAAAACCGGGACCCAAAATAATGAGTAGGCGCAAATTTCTTTTCCCCTTTCATTACGTTTTGTCATTTGATGTTCGCAAAGTTTTTGGGGGTTCACCCCAAACCGGATTTTTTCGGGGGAAAAAATGATCCAAGGACTTGGTTTGGTTTGTAAGCAAACCCAAAAAGGTTTTAATAAAGAAAAAAATTTTACCGTTAAAACCCCTAATATAAAATAACCGAGGGCCTGATCGGGAGGTGAAAAGTCCCTTTTCCGAAAAAACCCTGAAAACCCCGTGATCGGGCCCCTTTTCCCATCACTTGGATCGGATCGGGGCATCCCCCAATTTTCACACTCAACTTGATTCTATTGAACCATGGTGCGTTTGCGTGCATATTACGTCATCGTAATATGCACGTAATATCGCTTTGCCGCGGCGGTGAAATTCGGGGTGTATTTGCTGCCTTTAACCGCTAAGAGGCGCTACAATCACAGACTTTGAAAAGTGTCCGTTTATTCTCTCTATTGCGTAATCTGCCGCTGCGCCGCGGCTCATTCAGAGCGATTGAAAGCTGGTAGCAGATGAATTTAAGTTAAATGTAGTTAAAATAATTCATCACAATACTTAAATTAAATTGAATAAATAATGAAAACATTTCCATATAAAACATTGCATTAGAAACATATTAGGCTACATCAAGGCTTTGCAAGAGTATAAGACAGTGACGTAACAGCGTTCAGGCGGTAGCTCAGTGGTTAACACAACGACACGGAGATCCAAGAGACCGGAGATCAAATCTCAATATAACATTATGTTGGCCGACAGCATTAATCTTTAACCGTTCTTGATGCTTAAATATGTGACTGTTTATTTGCGAGTTTATTAACTGTTTATTTATTTAAAGTCAAGCGTTTTGTTTAATTATCAATGGCACATTACAACATTGCTACATTCCTGTAGAGCACAGACGACAAAACTGTTGAAGGAAGATTGTTAGCCGATTGCGTCAGAAAATGAAAATGAAGAAGCTCGTCTTTAGTCTGCTAAATTATTGTGTAATGTAAAAAACACTAAAAATGAAGTGGTGGAACAGTTTTAAAAAAAAATGCAAAACAGGTTTGCATTTAGACTTTATTTCCATGCAAAAAAGAAACACAGAATCTTATTCTTGATAATTTTTAAATTTGTTTTGCCAAAGAAATTGCAGCTAAATTAAACGAAACGGTGGGCTACACATCGAAAATAGTCCAAAGCAACATAAATTAAAAACATGAGTTTTGCCCAGTGGCGGCATTTCACAAAAACCTAGAGTATGGCATTCCCTCTGGCATAACGTTAAATTACATAGAACAACGACAATACCGAACGATATACCTCAAATTAACAAAATGCACAAAGCACTGTTAACTTGTAACGCGTTGTGTCAGGAGGGTGTCAGGAGGGAAAGAAAATAGGGATAGCTCACAGCTTATTAGGCCAGACAGAATCGCGGAGGCGATTGGCATCACAACAACTTGAGTTTTATTCACCAATCAAATTCGGGGCAGCTATCTGTACCACGCTCCGTCCACATCGTTATCAAACAAACGAAACCAGTTACAATAAAATGAACGTGAGTTGAGAGCAGCTTTTGACGCGTTCGACCCGAGTTCGAATCCGCCTTTTGTCGAACTCTCTCTTCTCCCTTTTCCCAACACCAAAACCGTGATATGGCTTTGTGCCTTTATAAAACAGCACAAAACTGCAATTAAGTAGCCTATATAGCCATTCTGTTTGTGCTGCGTGATTTAAAGTGCACACTTTGCTCACGCAATCAGCATGATCATCTGGTGTTTTCTCCAAAATAAAACCTTTATTTCTTGCAGGTTAAATTAAGACTCGTTTATATGAAAGGAATATTTCATAAATAAATATGCCCAGATTTTACAGTGGGAAACCGTGTTTAATTGCTCCAGCATCATTTAATGTAAACTGCATTTATGACAAACAAAGAACTACACAGATGTATATACTATAGGCCTACACGGTATATCAATAAATGCATGCACGTTTTCATCTGCTTTTGTTCTGACGCTGACGCTGCGGAGAAGCCGGTTGGGAGGAGCCGGTTTCATATGACACATATGGGGGGGGGGGGGGGGGGGGGGGGGGATTTGGGGGGTTTAAAAAGCCCTTCTAAAATCTTTAACGAGCATCATCATCATCAGCTGATGTTTTATCTGAACTCTGACTGCTAGGGTATGGCAATGGCCATACTCTGCCATATGCAAACGCCGCCCCTCTCTCGCGCTGGATCTCATCAAGTTTATTTAGTCTCCCTTGCTCAAGCATTCTTAAACTCAACAAAACCAGTTGAAACAACTGGATTGAACACTTAAATTTAAATTTGTGTGTGAAAAAAATTAAATAGGCTACAATAAATAAACTACAATATGTATAATTTAATACAATATGGGGACACATCGAGAGATGTATCCTTAAAATAATTTTGTCTTTGCCTGGGCTATCCCACACTCTCCATATGAAAGAGGAACATTAACACCTCCTATTGTCCTGCATAACGCTGAACTGTCCCTCCAAACCCCCCACAGGCTCTCTGAGTCTGAGACTGACTTAAAATAAAGAGAAGTCGCAATTCACACTTAAATCGCTCTTCTATACATTACCATTAGGCTATTAAAGTGTTGATAATGAAGGAATTAAATGATTTAAGCTACATGTAGTGATATTTCTGTCATAAAAGTTTACTACTAAATATTTCATTATTTAAATAATTTAAGAAATAAAAAACTGGTTTGGGCCAGCTTTTTCCAAGCAAAACTAAATATAATCTTCAAACGCATGTTCATTTTGTTGTCATGAACAAAATGCTCAACTCAATATTAAATTCTACAGGGATCTTTGGATCCAGGCATACAAATTGTGAATTAGTTCTTTTTAAAATTATTATTATTCAAATAAATATTCAAATACAAATATCTCAGTGCTTCGTGGTACTGCTGATAAACTAAATAACATTTAGATAATAATTATGAACTTTAAATGAAACAATATAGCAACACTTCGACGAATAAATGATTTGATCTGTTTTTACATTTTAATTCAGGGCGATTTAGTCTCTACATTTAATTAGATCGAGATTTTCACCTTGTCATTTTCTCATTGCGAGGCGCCAGCATCATAAACATATTTCAGCAGATTCTCTGTACCTCTCGTTTTCATATAGATTACATAATCAGATAACATTTATTAGCCTAAATATTTAGACATTTAAAGGCTTTAGACATAGCCGATTTCCTATCGTGACTGAGCTGAGGCAAGTGGCTTTCGGTTAATTTTTGTGACGCGCAGTTCCCGGAGAAAGAGACGACAGATACACTTTTGTCATTAGCCTAAAAAAAGTTTACAGTTTTGAACGATGCAGGCTACTCTACTCTTATCCGTATGACCAAAAAAAATCACATATAGCCTATTAAGTTATTTTAGCTGTTATGAGAAAAATAAATCAAATGAACGCGCTGTCTCGTTTGTCG
This sequence comes from Chrosomus eos, assembly GCA_036326025.1. Taxonomy (NCBI): domain Eukaryota; kingdom Metazoa; phylum Chordata; class Actinopteri; order Cypriniformes; family Leuciscidae; genus Chrosomus; species Chrosomus eos. Next base: position 45,717,148 of record CM070823.1, read on the forward strand.
AAAACTTTACTTAAAACCATGTTTTTAAAAACTCTATGTAGGCTATAGGGAATAAAACAAATATATATATATATATGTTATCAATCGTTCAAAAGCAGTTTTGTAAAAAAAAAAAATTATATATAGGCCTAGGATGGAAGGAAGGAAAAGAAAGAAGGAGGAAGGAAAAGAAAGAAGGAAGGAAGGCTACTATTTGTTCCTTAGTGTAAAATGGAAATGCATGGTAATTTTATTTTATAAATATAAGCAAAAAAATATATGGTGTAACAGAGTTTTAGAACTAAACAAATCGAATTGGTTACCTAACGTAACCTCGGTTCTCTCTAGATGAGGGAACGAGTATTGCGTAAGCTAGCTTACGCTACGGGAAAGATTCCATCTTTCTGAGAAATTGAAGCCAAAAATTATCCTATAATTTTGTATCCATTGTCAACGCAGTTCAGCTGCAGCAGACCATGAGAAGGCTAGCTAGCCGCTCATTGGTTCGCTCACGGAGAACTGCTTAAGCCTATGAGGGAGCGCGGATGAACCCGCGACCAATGAGAGTCTGACTCGCTCTCCTTACGTCACCGCCCCCGAAGCGGGCGTGGACGAGGCTATAAATACCCCGAATAGGCTGAATAAATCTGTTTTTTTCAATTCTGAAGCGAACATCGCCAGTAGCACAAGCACGGCCAGGAACGCAATACTCGTTCCCTCATCTAGAGAGAACCGAGGTTACGTTAGGTAACCGATTCGTTCTCTTACGAGAGGTTCTCTCGTATTGCGTAAGCTAGCTTACGCTACGGGAACCCATGGTCAACGCCGTGCGTGCTAAGCATCCACTATTAGTCCCGCGGGGCATCCCGGGGAACACCGAAAGTGGGAATGAATATATGTATCAGTGACAAACGGCCAGCGGAGCGGGCCGGTGATTGTGTAGTACATAAGCACATAAAAGAGAGGGACAGAACGAACTCGGTCTGTGTGAATTAACCCCCTATAGTGCAGCTCAACCAGAAGAGCTGAAACATACTAGACTGCTAGTAGTTTAGCCTGCAAAGCGGGTACTTCCAGATTGTAAAATCTGACAAAGGTGGAGGGGGAAGCCCATCCCGCTGCCACGCAAATGTCGTGAATGGAAATCCCACTGGACCATGCCCACGATGAGGCCATGCCTCTAGTGGAATGAGCCCTGATGCCCAAAGGGCATGGCAGGTCTTTCGATGCGTATGCTGCTGCAATGGCATCAACAATCCATCTGGATAGGGACTGTTTCGAGGCGGCCAACCCCCTGGTGCGCCCGCCGAACGAAACAAAAAGCTGCTCGGATCGTCTGACCGGAGCTGTGCGAGTGACATATAATCTCAGAGCCCTGACCGGGCATAGGAGATTAGAATCCGATTCGCTATCGGAAGCAGGCAGCACCGATAGGGATATAACTTGTGCCCTGAACGGGGTGCCAATCGCCTTGGGAACATAGCCATGCCTAGGTTTGAGAACGACTAATGAGTCATTAGGTCCAAACTCAAGACAGGACGCGCTGGTGGACAGCGCGTGTAGGTCTCCCACCCGTTTTACTGACGCGAGCGCGAGTAGAAAAACGGTCTTTAGCGACAGGTACTTTAGGTCCACGGTGTTTAACGGTTCGAATGGGGGAGCTTTCATAGCATCAAGAACTATGGAAAGGTCCCAAATCGGCACCGAAGGGGGGCGCGGGGGATTCATCCTTCTAGCTCCCTGAGGAAGCGGACTACCAGCCCATCTTTGCCCAGTGACTGGCCGCGTCGGGGTTCAGCAAACGCCGCGACGGCTGCCACATATACCTTGAGAGTGGACGGGGATCTGCCCTTGTCCAGCATCTCTTGGAGAAAATTTAGTAAGGAGGGAACCTCGCATAACCGCGGGTCCAGACCCCTATCTGTGCACCACTTCGAGAACACAGACCATTTTGACGCATAGAGCCTTCTGGTAGAAGCCGCTCTAGCCTGTATGATCGTGTTAATCACACACTCTGGCAAAGCAACGGGTAGTTGTTGATCACCCACGCGTGAAGCGCCCAGCGCTCTGGGTGGGGATGCCAGATCGAGCCGCGAGCTTGGGAGAGGAGATCTGCTCTGACTGGAATGGGCCACGGCGCTGTCTGAGACAGCTGCGTGAGCTCCGGAAACCAAGTCTGACCCTCCCAGTGCGGGGCTATGAGGAGCACCGAGTGCTGCGCTTCTCTGATTCTCTGAAGCACCTGTGGTAACAGAGAGACCGGAGGGAAGGCATAAAGCGGGCGGCTGGGCCAGGTTTGGGCTAGCGCGTCCTCGCTCCTTGAGAAAAATATTGGGCAGTGGGTGTTCTCCGCCGAGGCAAAGAGGTCCACCTCTGCTCTGCCGAATAGACGCCACAGTTTCTGGACTGTAAGAGGATGCAGGGACCATTCCCCGGGGGGAATGGGGTTCCTGGACAGGCTGTCTGGACCGTCGTTCAGCTGTCCCGGCACGTGCGTCGCTCTGAGCGAGAGCAGGTGACACTGAGACCAAACTAGAATGCGCTCTGTCAGCCGGAAAAGATTCCTGGATCTGACTCCGCCCTGACGGTTTAGATAGGAGACCACGGACATATTGTCCGAACGGATCAGCACATGATGGCCCTGAATGCGCGGGAGAAACCGCCTGAGCGCGTTCTCGACCGCCAACATCTCCAAACAGTTTATGTGTAGGAGGCTCTCTTGAGCTGACCAAGGGCCGAAGGCCGGTGAGCCCTCGCAGACCGCCCCCCACCCCGTGTTGGAGGCGTCTGTCGAGATGACTTTTCGGCATGAAACAGTCCCCATGGAGACGCCGCGCTGAAACCATTCTGCCACTAACCATGGCTGCAGAGCTGTAATACAGGTCTGCGTTACCCTTATCAGCTGGTGGCCCGAGGTCCACGCTCGGTGAGACACACGGCTCTTCAACCAGAGCTGAAGCGGGCGCATGCGCAGTAACCCCAGCTGGAGCACCGCAGAGGCTGAGGCCATACAACCCAACGCTCTCTGAAAAGTTTTCAAAGGCGTGAGTCTGTTCATCTGAAAAGATGCGGCGAGGCGCTGCACACGGTGCGCGCGCTGCGTCGATAGACGCGCCGTCATCGTGACCGAGTCCAGCTCTATACCCAAGAAGGAGATAGTCTGACTGGGTTGTAGTACGCTCTTTGTCCAGTTGACAGAGAGGCCCAAAGCTTTCAGATGGTCGAGGAGAACTGTACGATGAGACAGTAACTCCTCCTGAGACTGTGCCAGAATCAGCCAATCGTCCAAGTAGTTCAGAATTCGCAGCCCCTGACTCCGCAGGGGGGCGAGCGCCATATCCATGCACTTCGTGAACGTACGGGGTGCCAAGGATAGGCCGAACGGGAGGACGGTGTATTGATAAACCTGGCCTTCGAAGGCGAAACGTAAGAATGGCCTGTGAAGGGGATTTATCTGGATCTGGAAGTATGCATCCTTCAGATCTAGTGATATGAGCCAGTCCCCCTGGCGCACATGCGCGAGGAGTTTTCTGATAGTGAGCATTTTGAACGGTCTCTTTATGAGAGCTTTGTTCAAAAAATCTGAGGTCTAATATTGGTCTGAGACCGCCGTCTTTCTTGGGAACAAGAAAATAACGGCCGTAGAACCCCGACTCGCTCATAGCCAGAGGCACCCTCTCTATAGCCTTCTTGCACAACAGACTTGCTATCTCTGAACGGAGCAGTGACACTGCTTCTGGGTTCACCATAGTTTCTAGCCGCGCTCGGAAGCGAGGGGGGCGGCGACGAAACTGTAAGCGATAGCCTAGCTTTATTGTGTTTAACACCCACTGGGAGATTCCCGGAATAGCTTTCCACGCCTTGAAGCGTGACGCTAGGGGGTGAATGGCTACATGGTCCCCATTGTCGCACTTCGCGGGCTGCGTGAGCGCGCTGATAGTGCTTATAACAGCGGGACTTACACTTGGAGAGGAGCTTAAGGGCCCTGTAACAGAGTGAGCAGAGGTGGGACGCGCACACGGGCTTGTGGGCGCGCTTATGTACTCTGGGACTCGAGCGGGCTTGGCCCGTTTTATGAGAGTGGACTCTGTGTGAGACAGGGGAACTGGAGTGCTTTTGTGTATGAGTGAACACAGTGTTGCGGGCACATTTCGTACACAAGAGGCTTTTATGCTCTTTTTGAGATTTCTCTGGGTCGCCGTGAAAACGGCGTTTGTGCTCATGCAAGCGGGAAGGGAGACCGGCTTGGTTATGGCAGAAGACACTGCTGTAGTAACCGCCTGGGCGGGGACTAACAGAGGGCAGATCTTTGACGGCGGTCCGGCCGCAGCGGGAGAGCGCCGTCTTTTTCTTCTCAGCTGTGCTAGGCTGACTTTGGTTGCTCAGGTTTCAGCGTGATTCTAGGCCGAGGCCCCCGAGGAGGCGGCGGCCTGTGGCGGCTGTCAGGGCGGGAACGCGGGCGGCCGCCCTGGCGTCGTTGAGCAGTCTGGTTGTGCTGAGCTGTGCGCTGGGGTGGGGCTCGTGCAGGAGGCCGATCACGTGGGCGGCCTGCAGAGGAGCTAGCGCGACGAGGCAGGAAGAGGTCCATGGCCTGCGAGGCTTTCTGTACTTCGGAGAAGCGGTCGACGATACCCGTGACAGCGGATCCGAAGAGGCCGGCTGGAGAGAGCGGGGCGTTGAGAAAGGCGGCGCGCTCGGAATCTCCCATGTCGGCGAGAGTGAGCCATAGGTGTCTCTCAGACACGCAGATGGCGGCCATGCATTTCCCCAAGGCTAGAGCAGCAGACTTTGTAGCGCGAAGGGCAAGGTCCGTGGCGCTTCTCAAATCCGCGACTGACGGGGGGTTCTTACCGCCCTCATCCCACTCACGCAGCAAATCGCCCTGCAGGATTTGCAGCACAGACATCGAGTGAAGTGCAGACGCCGCCTGGCCGGCGGCTGAGTATGCGCGGCCGTGAAAACTTGAAGTCGCTCTGCAGGCTTTCGAGGGAAGCACAGGTGATGAGCGCCATCTAGCAGAGGGCGGGCATAAGTGTGCGGCGACCAAGTGTTCAACCGGCGGGATGGTGAGGTAGCCCTTCTCTGCGGCTCCGTCCACAACGCGGAGCGGGGTGGAAGAATCAGAGCTAGACCTGGCAGAGAGCGGGGCATTCCAAGACTTTGAGAGCTCAGCGTGCAGCTCGGGCAGGAAGGGCGCAGCCCGTTTGGCAGCGGGAGTCGAGCGCTGGCGGAAATAGCTGCCGTCCATGCGGTTGATGGTCTGCTCGGGGGGAGGGGACCACTCGAGACCGAGGCGCTCGACGGCCTGCGTGAGGAGGCGCATTAGTTCCTCTTCAATGCCCGCGCGAGTCCTGGAGGATTCGCGGTTCGACGAGACCTGAGAACCGGACCAATCCTCACTGTCGGAAGCGAGAAGCGAACATGAGTCCTTGATGTCCGCGGCGTCATCGGAGGCAACAGAGCGGCCACTCGGCGGCAACTGTTCGTCCGGAAGCGGCGGAGAAGGAGAGCGGGAGGCTACAGGCTCCGGCGGGATGAACGCTTCTTGCTGGGGCTCCGGCGGCCTCTGAGCGCGGCGTTTCTTCTTCCGCGGCGCAGACAGAGGTGGCTTGGGAGCGCTTTTAGCAGCCAACAGTCGAGCCCGCAGGGTCAACATAGGCATAGTATCACAGAAGTCGCAGCCGCCGTCAGCGAGGGTGACTTCAGCGTGCTCCGGTCCGAGGCAAACGGCGCAGATGACATGGCGGTCTCCAGCCTCGAGAGGAGCGCGGCAGGAGCCGCAGGAATTTCGAGACATCTTTAAAAAGACGCTCGCTCTTTTAGATACAATAGGATTTTTTTAAAGCTCTGAGTAAAAGGATACACTCCGTCGGATGGCGCTAGCTCACAGGACGGCTGAAGGTGGCGAAGACGGCCGGCTTCCTCAGTCTCCCAAACGCTCGCTAGAAAGTGCCTTTTCAACGACGGCGGCTTCTCTCTCAGGATCAGCAGATGCAGGTGCGTCGCTGAAGGATGAAAAAATCAGATTTATTCAGCCTATTCGGGGTATTTATAGCCTCGTCCACGCCCGCTTCGGGGGCGGTGACGTAAGGAGAGCGAGTCAGACTCTCATTGGTCGAAGGTTCATCCGCGCTCCCTCATAGGCTTAAGCAGTTCTCCGTGAGCGAACCAATGAGCGGCTAGCTAGCCTTCTCATGGTCTGCTGCAGCTGAACTGCGTTGACAATGGATACAAAATTATAGGATAATTTTTGGCTTCAATTTCTCAGAAAGATGGAATCTTTCCCGTAGCGTAAGCTAGCTTACGCAATACGAGAGAACCTCTCGTAAGAGAACTGCATTAATAGCCTAAAAATAAAAACTTGTTACAGTAGTCAATGATTGTTCGGGATTTGAACGCATGTCTTCTGAATGATCGAACCGTCAGCTCTACCACTCGGCCATGTCGAAGCTCACTGAAAAGCCCAAACGTTTGTTTCTCCAGTGTGTGTTAATGAGTGAGAAAACGTACTCGGTTACTAACGTAACCTCGGTTCTCTCTAGAGAGGGAACGAGTACTGCGTAATATCTTACGCTATGGGGAAAACTCTTTTCCGCGAGATATTGAAGCCAAAAATTATCCTTTATAGATAATATTATCCTCCAGATTATAGTATTTTATAAATGTAGACGGCGAGGCCCAGCCCGCGGCCATACAAATATCTTGCAGGGTAACCCCGCTAGACCATGCCCACGAGGAGGCCATGCCTCTCGTGGAGTGCGCTCTAACACCCAAAGGGCACTGAAGGCCCTTAGAAGTGTAAGCCAGCGCTATGGCACCAACTATCCATCTGGATAAGCTCTGTTTCGACGCGGCAAGTCCCTTAGTACGGCCGCCAAACGAAACAAAAAGCTGCTCAGTCTGTCTGAAACCAGACGAGCGGGACACATAAGCCCTTAGTGCCCTGACAGGGCAAAGGAGACTCGCGTCCTTCTCCTCATTGAGAACCGGAAGGGCAGACAGGGAAATCACCTGGGCCCTGAACGGTGTGTTGAGGGATTTCGGCACGTAACCGTGCTTTGGTTTGAGTATGACCTTAGAGTCGTTAGGTCCAAACTCCATGCATGACGCGCTTACTGAGAGCGCTTGCAAGTCCCCTACGCGCTTCACTGAAGCGAGAGCCATAAGAAACGCTGTCTTGAAAGACAAGTGTTTCATGTCTGACGACTGGATTGGCTCGAATGGGGCGCCTTTCATGGCCTCCAAGACCGTGGAAAGGTCCCATGTCGGGACTGAAGGGGGCCTGGGAGGGTTTAGCCTCCGAGCTCCTCTAAGGAAACGCACGACTAAGTCGCTCTTTCCTAGTGACTGGCCAGACACCGGTTTTGCAAACGTTGCTATGGCCGCCACGTATACTTTGAGCGTGGAAGGGGACCTGCCCTTATCCAGTAGCTCCTGAAGGAAGGAAAGCACTTCCGTAACCCCGCAGTCTACAGGTGAAAAGCCCTGCGCTTGACACCAAGCAGAGAACACAGACCACTTCGAGGAGTAGAGCCGTCTGGTAGACGGGGCTCTAGCCTGCGCGATCGTGTTTAGCACTCCCTCTGGGAGGTCAGCGGGTACCCGTTGATGGCCCATGCGTGCAGGGACCACAGATCCGTGCGAGGATGCCAAATCGAGCCTTCCGCCTGAGAGAGGAGGTCTCTCCTCAGCGGTAACGGCCATGGAGCAGCGCTGGTCAGCTGCATCAGGACAGGGAACCACGACTGGTTTGTCCAGAGCGGAGCTATGAGTAGCACTGGGCATCCCTCCCTCCTGATTCGCTCCAACACCTGAGGCAGGAGTGAGACAGGGGGAAAAGCATAAAGGGGGCGGCGGGGCCAGACATGGGCCAGCGCGTCCCGGCTTTTCGAGAAGAATCTCGGGCAGTGAGCGTTTTCTTGGGACGCGAACAGGTCCACCTGCGCTCTGCCAAACGTTTCCCACAGCAGCTGGATCGTCTGCGGGTGCAGAGACCATTCTCCTGCTGGAACGTTGTTTCTGGACAGCCTGTCTGGTCCCACATTTAGGTGACCAGGCACATGCGCCGCTCTCAGCGAGAGCAGGTTGTGCTGAGCCCAGACCAGGAGGCGTTCCGTCAGCCTGTAAAGGTTTCGGGACCTGACGCCGCCCTGGCGATTTATGTACGCCACCACTGACATGTTGTCCGACCGGACCAATACGTGGTGGCCTGTTATCTGGGGACAGAAGCGCCTTAGCGCTTTGTCGACTGCTATCAATTCCAAGCAGTTTATGTGTAGGAGCTTCTCCCGCACTGACCACAGGCCAGCCAGCGGTCTGCCCTCGAGCAGCGCTCCCCACCCCGAAGTGGAGGCGTCCGTAGACACCACCTTCACACTTGAGGGGATCCCCAGACTCACGCCCGACTGATACCAGTCGGTCGCTTTCCATGGTTTCAGAGCCGAAATGCACTGATGGTCGACCCTGAGGCGAAACAGACCTGCGGTCCATGCCCTGGGGGGAACTCGTGCTTTTAGCCATAGCTGCAGTGGGCGCATGCGGAGCAGGCCCAACTGGAGTACAGAGGCTGCTGAGGCCATGAGACCCAGCATTTTCTGAAACCTTCTGAGCGGGACTATAGAGCCGTGGCGGAAGGATTTCGCGACGTGCTGGATATTCAATCCGCGCTCTGGTGACAGGCGTGCCGTCATGGATAGCGAGTCTAACACTGTTCCCAGAAAGGAAATCCTCCGACTGGGGAGCAGTGAGCTTTTCGCCCAATTGACTGTAAGGCCCAGCTCCTCGAGGTGCTCGAGTAATGTGGCCCTGTGTTCTAAGAGCTCCGTTCGTGAACGAGCTAGAATCAGCCAATCGTCCAAGTAATTCAAAACTCGCATGCCCGAAGTCTCAGGGGAGCGAGGGCCGCGTCCATGCACTTCGTGAACGTACGGGGTGCTAGGGACAGGCCGAATGGCAGGACTGTGTATTGATATGCCTGGCCCTCGAAGGCGAATCTCAAGAATCGCCTGTGATGGGACGCTATTTGTATTTGGAAATACGCGTCTTTCAGATCTATTGACATGAACCAGTCTCCTTGGCGCACTTGCGCGAGGATTTTCCTGGTCGTAAGCATCCTGAACTGGCGTTTCACGAGCGCTCTGTTCAGCAGCCTCAGATCTAGAATGGGTCTGAGCCCACCATCTTTCTTCGGTACCAGAAAATATCTGCTGTATAAGCCCCCTTCGCTCTGAGCCTGAGACAAAGGTTCTATAGCCCCCTTTCTCAGTAGTTTCGCTATCTCGGCTCGAAGTAGATGAGATACTTCGCTTTTCACCGTAGTTTCGACGCGCGCCGCGTAGCGGCGAGGGCGTCGAGCGAATTGTAGCGAATAGCCTCTCTTTATAGTGTTCATCACCCACTCTGATACCCCGGGAAGCCTTGACCACGCATCCGCGTGAATAGCTAGGGGCAGAATGAAATCTGGGCTCTGGCCGCGGGAAAGCGGCGGCACAAGAGCCCGCGTGTGCTGGGAACACAGCGCCGTGTTTACGGCGTTCGAGGCGGGGGGCGCGCTGATCACAGCGGGCAGCCTGGCCGCGCTCATCTCCTCTGAGGCGGGTAGCGCCGAGAGAGAGAGCGGGGCGAATCCCGTGGGATTCGGCGTGTCTGTGAGGAAATGTGGGCGCGGGACCACGGGCACATTTGCTACACTGAAAACACTGTCGTTTAGGGCCGACTGAATGTGTGTTGGTTTCGTTTTTACAGAAACCGAGGGACACGCAGCGTGTAGTGTAAGCGGGCATGGGGATATGGGCGCGTTCACTACAGTGTTTGCACAATCGACCGGAGTCGATTTTATTTGTGCGAGCCCTGCACCGTGGCGGGCTGTGTCTGGGTGTGGGAATGGGCACTGGGGCGTGGGCATTCTTACAACACTCATAACACCATCGGCCGAGGCCGGAACACCAGAAAATACACTCTTTATTGGATTTATCTGGGTAGCCGTAAAAACAGCTTTTGTGTGCAGGCAAGCGGGCTGAGACACCGGCTGCTTCACTGCAAAATACACTGGTACAGTCACAACGCATGGGGCTGAACGAGCGAGAAGTTTTGGTGGAAATCCGGCCGCAGCGGGATCTGAACACCGTCGTTTTCCTAGAGCGGCTAGGAAGACTTTGGGGCCTCGGGCTTGATCTCAATCCTCGGCCGGGGCCCGCGGTGAGGGGGGCGGCGTCCGGCGGAGCGAGACCGCGGTCTCTGATCCCGGGCCTGGCGGCGCTGTGAGGCGGCGGCGGCGGAGGGCGGTGCAGGCTGGGGCTGAGAGCTGCGAGCAGGCGGCTTGGTGCGGCCTGTAGCGGAGCTCGAGCGCTTCGGCAGGAAGTGCTTCATAGCCTGAGAAGTCTTCTGCACCTCAACAAACCTGTCCGCGAAGTCCTTGACGGCCGTTCCGAACAGGCCCTCCGGGGAAATGGGCGCGTCGAGGAACACAGAGCGCTCGGCTTCCGTCATCTCGGACAGCGTCAACCATAAGTGTCTCTCGGCGACGGCGAGAGAGGCCATGTTCCGCCCTTAGAAGCGCGTAGAGCGAGGTCCGTAGCGCTCCTCAGGTCCGCCACACAGATAGCACCGGGTCCCTCCTCGTCCAGCTTGAGAAGGAGGTCTGCCTGGTAGATCTGCAGAATAGACATCGTGTGCAGCGCTGAGACTGCTTGCCCGGCGGCGGTGTAAGCGCGTCCGTGCAGCGATGATGTCACTCGGCAGGCTTTGGACGGGAGCGTCGTCTGAACCCGCCGTCCCGCAGAGGGCGGGCAGAGATGCGACGCGACAGCCGTCTCCACCGGAGGAATAGCGAGGTAGCCTCTACTTCCCGCACCGTCGACAGCGGAGAATGCCGCGGAGGTAGAGGTACGCATCCTGGCGGAAAAGGGGGCCTTCCACGACTTTGCAACCTCCTCGTGAAGTTCCGGGAGGAAGGGCGCGGGCCTAGATTTTGACGGAGCCTCGTCTTTGCCGAGAAAGTGCCCGTCTAATCTGTTGCGCGGCGGCAGCGTGGGTGCCTCCCAATCGAGGCCGATGCTTTCTACGGCCTTGGTGAGCAGACGCATCAGCTCAGACTCAATGCCGGCTCTCTTCCCAGAGGGTTGGCGGGGAGCGTTAGCGGAGGGGAGGTCCACAGAGCTCGCCCAATCCTCGCTATCCGAAGCCAAGAGAGAACACGCCTCGGTGTTGTCGTCCAACTCGATGGCGGACGCGGCGGCGGACGGCGGCCGCTGTCCGTCGGTGAGCGACTCGAGCGAAGCCGGCGAAGCTGGCGGGCGAACCGGCGAGCTTTGGCGGGCTGGAGATAGCTCGGGAGCGCGCTGGGCGCGGCGCTTCTTGCGACGCGGCGTCACGGCAGGCTGGGATACGGGCTCGGAGAACGAAGCCAGGCGAGTCCGCAGAGTCACCATAGGCAAACGTTCGCAGTGATGGCATCCGCCGTCAGCGAGCGCGATGGCCGCGTGATCCTCACCCAGGCAGGACACGCAGATGACATGTCGGTCCTCGTCGCTGAGTGGGGCTCGGCAAGAACCGCAGGAAGGCATCTTTAAAAAGACGCCGCTCTTTTAGAGGGGGTGGGAAAAAAGCAGATATGCAAACACACACACACACTCTATGCAGAGGAAAGGATATAACGCCGGAAAGCACAGCAGGTACGGCGGCTGAAGGCGGCGAGGCCAGCGACTCCAGACTCAATGGCACGTCCCGCTGAAGGCTACAGGTCGACGGCGCGGCTTCTCACTCTGGATCCAGCGATGCGTGAGGCTTCGCTGAAGAGATGAAAATCGACGTAAGAGCAGCTATCGAGCCTAGATATAGGGCGAGACCACGCCCTTTCTGGCGGGACGTGACGATATGGGCGCGAAGGGCCCCCATTCGTCGTGACGTCACGCAGAGCCTCTCTCGATAGGCTGCTGCTATTGCCGCAGAGCAGCCAATAGGCGCGCGAGCTGTCTCGCCTAGGTCTGCTTGCTGCTGCAAAGCGTTTTACATTAGTAAAAAATTAAGGATAATTTTTGGCTTCAATATCTCGTGGAAAAGAGTTTTCCCCATAGCGTAAGATATTACGCAGTACGAGAGATACTCTCGTAAGAGAACGTTTTGTTGTTAGCCTATTGTGAGTGTAGCCTACTTTACATGAATAAAAGTAAACCTTTTACGGTTTTAAAAAATGATATCCTATCTGTATAACCAAAAATTACGAAGTAGGCTATAGCCTATTAAGTTATTTTAGCAGAAAAATAAATTCAAGTGAACGCGCCGCTGCGTTTGTCGAACTTAATTCAATGGCAGAATAAAACCCCATTTTAGAATACGCACTAGGCGTGTTGTTTCAAAATACTTAATTATAAACTTCAATATTTCGTTCAAAACCACCTCAAAACGCTTTGTGACATTTTAAAAAGCCGTGAATGGCCACTGGAACCAGGATCGTAACTGAAACGCGCTCCATGTTATCTCTCAATACAGGAGCAGAAGCGCCAGTTCAGATTTTATTGTTTGTTGTTCAAACGTATATATTTGATATGGTCTATTTAGGGTAGGCCTATAGCATTGATTCACTATACTGTGGAGGGGGGAAATCACCCACCGGCAAATCGCACCTTGCTTATTAACCATGTTTTTAAAAATTCTGTCTGCTTATAACCCCGTGAAGTTTTATTTATTTTTTTAACAGAACTGTTTTTGAAGACATAAATTCAGTCGATCTTTTGGATGAGATTTGTTCCTTAGTGTAAAATGGAAATGCATGGTAATTATATAAAAAACATGTTTATACGGGTTTCGAACCTGTGTTTTTTTACTGCTTAAACATTCAGTTCTACCACAAGATAGGTTTACTAATCGTACTAATCACTAATTTACTAATCGGTTTAGTTCCAACCTGCTTCACCACACCTGCCTTTGAATACTCAAGCGATTCAGAAGTGCTTGATGAGCTGATTCAGGTGTGTTTGATTAGGGTTGGAACTAAACTTTGCAGGACAGTGGCTCTCCAGGAGCAGGAGTGAAGACCTCTATTCTATTTAAAATGTAGGCTACTTTTACATACGTTTTGCTTTCGCTAAATGTCCCTTTGCGAATGACTTAGAAATGCGACTGGGTTTTTTTTTGCCGCGGTAGACGCCGCGGCGGCAATAGGCATTCTGGTTGGCTACCTACTGTACTTTACTTCCTGAACAAGTGCGCACCCGAGTCCATGTTGCTTTCACATTCACACGAACCGCAGCGCAGTTCGGGAGCAACCGAACTCAGACCACCTCCTCCAGGTAGTCTCGGGTTCGGTAGCCCAGTGTAGAGGGCTGCATTGGGATTGAGTCCCGCCGGGACCCAACGCAAATCTCGCTGGAGCGGGCGGTTTGAACTTTTCTGCGGGCGGGAATGGGCGGCTTAAAAAAAGAAACTGCGGGATTGGGAGGTAGCCTGGCGACATGATGGAGATGTCAATAATTGATGTGGAAAAGATCCTCAAACGAGGTATTTACAGCACAAAACCTAAGCAAGGCAAGTCTGACATTTGGGCTTAATCCCAATTCATCCCTTGGCCCTACCCCTTGTTTTTGAGTGTACACCTTGGCCCTTAAAACAGAGTTACAAGGGGCAAGGGGTTGAAATATTCCCCTACGAAATGGAACAAGCCTTCATGAACCCGATACATCATCAGTCGTCGGCGATGACTCTGCCAGTTTTTACAGGATTTCTCCATGACAACGACTGACAATGAGTGCCGCTGCTATTAACTTTGAGGAAACATGATGCAATATGTTAGAAATTTGCATGAGAATGTGTGTGAGACAACATTTTGAGATATGTTGATATCAAAGAGCAGAGATAACAAAGAGTAAAATGGATTACTATAGGAATAGGAAATTATTGCGTAATTATCTAAATGCTTCTGGATGAGTACTGGGAGGGAGACAAAGCATTCTTCCACAGAAGACCCAACCTGTTTAAGTTTCAGTTTACCTTAGTAACTGTCTTAGTTCCTTGGGGACGTCACAAAGAGTCCTAAACCCACCCCTATCTGAACAGACATAAAAGAAACTGAAGCATTACTTCTGTATAGTTATTCAGCTCCTGACACAAGATGAATCTGCAGGTCTCCGTCGTTCTTCTTTTCATTTCTCTCACTGGAGGTACAGAAAACAGCAAGTATTGAAATGTATTATTTGCTAATCATACTGTAGATCACTAACTCAATGTCTTTCTCTGTCTGTAAGGTTATTCTCTCAAGTGTTACTCCTGCACATCACTGTTGAGTTCCTGTGATGTTAATGTGACATGTCCAGCTGGAGTTTCTAAATGTTCAAGCATTAAGGTTGAAGCACCCATCATTGGTAAGTCCAGTATAATGTGGAAATCTGCTGTATAAGTGATACCGCTAGAGAAAGTTTCCACTTGTTAACTGCTAATCTTGGAATTGTTTTATGTATGTATGTATGTCTTTTTTACAGGTTCTACCACAACTAAAGGGTGCGCACCTGACTGTGTACCAGGGACTATACAGCTAGCTGGAGTGACAACGACTACGAGCTGCTGTGACACTGATCTTTGCAATGCTGCAGGTATTGGCCTTTGTTTGATCATGTGCTAGCAGTTTGATTTCATCCACAGTAACTTAAAATGAGGAAATTATACCAACAATAATTCAATATAATGGGCATCAGAATTTTTTTACTGGAGTAGATTAGGGGTTTTTCCGAAACCAAATACCTTATCTAAAATTGCTCTGCAATTATGAGTGAAGTGAATGAGTGAGAGTAAAAATGAAACGAGCGCAAATCCGTCTATCCGTGCATCTCTCAGAAATCAGAGCATGGCAAGAGTAATATCAACTCAAATAGGCTACTACATTATCAAACATGTTCTACAATATGATATTGTATATTATTTATATTTAAATGATTTAAGCATTGCACAATATGATACTTGAATGAATGGAATACAAATCAAACGATCACAAATCAAACAGCGTGTTAATTGCAATCTCTGCGCGTCTCCGTCTCTCAGCAACCAAACCAGCTCTACATAGCCTATAATCAACTAAGCTTCGTATACATTATTTACTACTTGATGTTATGAATTGCCTAGACACAATTTTAAGCAGAACATTTAGTCTTAAAATGACACTTAATTCAGAGAATAATTCATATAATTCCATATATATTTCATACATCATACATTAGTTCTCATTCGGCCGATGGTTCACCTGGTAGCCTCCAAGATGCCGCCTTTCGTGACCTTGAACTCCTCTGTGAGGTATTTTCTGGTAAATAAAACAGAAGATGCGCATCCAGATATTCAAAGATGATAAACGATCAAACAACAAAATAATGGCAAAAATAATAAATATCACTACGGTCATCAGATATTCAAAGATGATAAACGATCAAACAACAAAATAATGGCAAAATAATAAATATTACTACGATATTCAGGTAATAAGTGTTTATATTCAAACTATTTTAGACCGAATAGGACGCCAACCACTGCGGAGTAGCCCAGCAGTACCGTGACTCGTCCTAGACATAAAAACAAACAAGTAGCTTTCGCAAGGCTAATACATTTTTGTTTATTAACCACTAGAGCGGCAAAAGTTACATAGTGTACCTTTAAACATGTTTGGTTAGTTCGCTAACAAATGAACATTGTCATTATTTACTCACACTCATGTTGTTCCAAACCCGTAAGATTTCGTTCATACAAAAGATATTTTAATGAATTCTGAGAGCTTTCTGTCCCTCCACGAAAGTCTACCCAACTAGTAAACCCAACTCTACCCAAGGTCCAGAAAGGTAGTAAAGACATCATTAAAGTAAACCATGTGACTCTGGTTTAACCTCAATTTAATGAAGCAACATGAGTTGTTTGTGGAATATTTTTTTTTACAACTTCATGAACAGTGAATTTCAGTGACAATATCAAAAGTAGTCAAAAATAGTGTAAAGCTATAAATGTAGCTATAAGGAGAAGCTTATGAATTAGTCTAGTACTTTCAGAGTTTTTTATTGTTTTTAAAAAAAAAATTGCGAAATTGATCAACAATGAACATGCAGTTTTCATAACTATTATTATTATTATTAATTATAAGCAGTTGCAGTGGAGTGTTTATATTATTATTATTATTATAAGTAGTTGCAGTGGAGTGCTATATAATGTCGTTCCTGTCTTGATTAGATGGAGTGTATAAGGGAAGCTTCCTCTTGCTGGTGTCTCCTCTGCTCTTCTACTTCCTGTTTCAGTGAGTCCAGCTGAACTTCAGATTCTACAGCAAAGACCATCAAACAAACTCAATATGATACACAATCTGAATAAAGCTTGTTTGTTGCTCTGCTGTTCTTTGGTTAAAGGAACTGAAAATATGTAACATTAAAAAAATACTACATTAAAACTACTACATTAATTTTATTTACATAAATGAAAAATTATAGTATGTTCTTTGCCGTTTTAAAAAGTGTGATAAACATCTATAATAAAATATTTACTTATGTGTAATAAACATCTTTCTCAGTGAGTGACCGGAATTTTTTTAACTTTTGGTTTAATTAGTAAATGTCACCGGTGGTGGTGGTATATAAGTAGAGCACAAAGGCTGCGTTTACACTTGGCATTAACATGCGACCTGTATCCGGGTTAGTCCACATACACATTGAAAAGACAAGTGTAAACGCACATGTGATCGGAATGTTATCCGATCAGCGTGTCGCGGTTCGGAGGTAGTCAAGGACGCATTGTGATCGGATCTCAGTGTAATGTAAACGCAATCCAGCCATCGTGTCTGCATTCACAGGTGAACGTAATTTAAATCTCCGCCCAGTCTCCACGCATGGCTGTCAGAAAGTAATGTCCAGACGCAGTTTAGACACGAAATTAAACTTATTTGAACAATAAACGTCAATCTTTAAAACTGTTTATTTAGACTTGTACTATTTATACTATGTGTGTCATTTTTCATTTTAATTGTGCAACATTATCTGAACAAGGCGATCGCCTGTACAATCACAGTCAGTCATGAGATGTTATTAAGAGCTGCACGCTGCTTTCCAGAGGAATAATCAACATTTTAAATTTTTTAATGTTTTAAATGTTTTTATTGTTTCAGCATGTGTTTATCAATCTCCCATTTCTGTCAATATAGTCATTGCACACTATAAACTTAAACCCAGATGATCGATGATGTGACTTGTTTAACATGATCAAGTTCAACCCAGTTCATTTTGTAAGATCAACTCTGGAAGTATTCCTTCTTTCAAAAAATGTAATTTGATCTAATTAATGGAGATTGCATATGAAAGTAAAGTGAGTGAGTGAAAGCAATTGGGATATTGTTTAATTTGTATCATCTTTACTATTAATCTGGTGTCGTGCCACAGACCTGATTTAAAAGGCTGCATAATGTGAACAAATATAAACGCACCCTGTCCTGATTGGCTAATGATCCGATCTGCTTGATCAGATCACGATGATCGCATGTTCATGCAAAGTGTAAACGCAGCCAAAGACAAAGACTGCAAGAACACAAGCACTGTGTTAGGCCCTGTTTACACGAGAACGATTCCGGGTGAAAACGTAAAAACATTTTATCGGATGAGCCTTTCGTTTACACGGCGACGGTGTTTTGGGGGCTTAAAAACACAAAAAAGTGAAACCACCCTCCAGAGTGGATATCTGAAAAACGCTCCACCGTCGCGTTCCCGTCTAAACGGTAAAAACGCAAATCTGCTCATGTTGGCTCTTGTCGCGTACGCGTTTACGTCACAGGCATGCGCCAGTACAGGAAAATAACAACCAACATGTCGGATTATTTCCATACGTCGGACCTTCAAGTTGCCCTAGCAGCTCTGATAAACATACAGAGTCTTTTCAGCAGTTGTACAAAATATTCTCAGATATTGGTGTTGTTGTGTGGCAGTGCTTCACATTGCCACCTAGCCGCCTGGAGTGCATACTACATCGAATTCACACACTTTTGCGTCACCGTATGCACGCGGATTTCCCAGCCATAACGCTCGTCTAAACGCAGAATAAAAAATGAAACCGCAACGCCACTTTTGCGTTTTCTCTTACCGGATCGTTTCCGTGTAAACATAGCCTGAGACCTGCTGCTACAGCGATTTACAAACTTAGATGTGGGCCAAGGAAGGATGTCGAAACTAATGAGCTGAAAGGGCACAGCAACTGAATAGAGGTCTAAATCACCTATGTTGAAGGTAAGGTTTAGCTAAACATTACATTAAGGTGCAGAGTTCATGGACATTTTTAATAATAAAAATAAAAAGAAATACAAACAAAAACTACCCTGAGGGGGAAAACAAGACTGACTTGACATGACAGCAGGGAAACACACAGTGTACATACGACGACCAACACTAGGAGAAATACAGCTGTGAGTAGCGATGAGATTTTAACAGAGGTATGTGTGTTGAACACCATTGAAGACAATGTTAGCATCTGTTAGATTTAATAGTAGGGTTAAAATGGTTAAGTTTGAGTTTTTTCCCGCTTTTTTTGTTCTTCTGGGTTTAAAATCTTCATCGTGTGCACGTCATAGGCTGTGACGTGGCAGTGCACTGTGAGCTAGACCCCTTTTACTAGGGCACGTGCCCCAGTATAAATCTGCTGTGCCCCAGTAAATCTGAAGTTTGAGTTTAACAATTTATTTTATTTGTCAGTGTATTTAATAGAATTTATATTATAGGCTAATAGAAATTGTATATTTGCAATGCAGTAATTAACCAATCAACGCTTGTAAAAGCAACGCAGTTTTACAGAAAACAGAAGCTGACCCTCACGTCAGAAATCCGCACGCGTCTGTGTTTCCTAGCAACTGCAGCGCGCACACACATCTGAGCACACCGAAGTCCGGTGTTGGCACGCTATTGAGGTAGGCTATGAAAACATGATGGAACAAAAGTTTGTAAATAATACAAATAATCTTATTTGTATTCATTATTTGCTTCTGAGTTTGAGGGAGGTAAGACAAACAATTTACATCATCAGATGCAAAAGCATCAAGCCTCAGAAAAACCCATATGAAAAACTCTGCCAAGAAATGGAATTGAACTTTACTATAAGTAAAGTCTTTTTATACAGAAAAACAGTGCCCTAGTCTCGCATTAGCCTACTATGATTGGGAGAAAGTGAAAAGTGCAATATGGCGGAATAAGTCCCGTATTTGTTCCGATGAGACTGTAAAAGAAGATGGTCGAGGCCCCTTTAGCTACTCTCTTCCCTTGAAAAGTGAAGCCGCCAAAGTCGAGTCTGTGCAGTAGTGACCGTGAAGGGGAGTCGCGATATCAAGGTCCCGCCAAAGCCATAGAGACAGACAGAGCGACACGCGTCATAATCTGAAGACCACGCCCACCGGAGTGGGAGAAATAATCCAACCGTCTCCATTGACTTTGCATTGACACGGCCTGTTCGCTAATCTTGAACATGTTTTACGCAAAATAAAAATACTTTAGATTTAGACGATATTTAGATTTTAGATTTTGTTAAAAAGGTTGTTTTATAAGGGAAGCCAGATAAGGTAATGTCGCGACAGGGAGGACTCATTTATGGCATTATAGTATTTAATAGTAATATTGATTGATAAAAAAGTGATATTATATATCATAATATATTATTAAAGAGTGATATTATATTCTTAAAAAAGTTAAAAAAAAAAAAAAAAAAATACAGTTGTTTTCTTTCTTTGGCTTTTCAGGTTTCACCGGTTATGATAAGACTTGAATTGTAATGACTGTTATAACTGCATTTATGCATATGTATGACGCTGACATTATGCACTTTATGCACATTTTGTTATATTGTATGTTGTTTAATTAAAATAAAACAGTATTATGCCAACTACTGTGTGCCTAATGATGATACATTGCTTTTTAATAAATTATGGTAAAAAAAACCTATACTTTTAATTAATTAAACATGGATTAAATTAGAATTTAGTTCTTAGTGTAATATTTAATGTAGTTTATTTGCACCCTGCAGTGACTAGTACTTTGCAGCTAATAGACATATTCACACTTTTTCCACAGTACAGCACATTCCACAAAAATGCAGTTTTTTTGTCATGATTCAAAACAATTTGTACATATGTTCTACAACACACACACTCTAATGCCCGTTTCACACTTACACCCGTTTCACACATACTCCGTGTGCGGTGCGTATACGGTACAGGAGCAGCACGTGCTATAGTGCTTTCACATATGCTGCGTTTGCAGTGCGCTACTGATCCGCAGTTTCTGTGTGACACAAAATCAAAAATGGCTAGGTGATTTTGATTTTAAATCCAAACGTTAATTTTGACATTGTTTAAGACATTGAAACAATATGAACATTAATTTTAATCATTGTGATTCTTTGTTTTACATAGTTTTCCCCCGCCCCCTCCCCAAAATTTATCATGTATTTTTTTATTTGAAAAAATCAATATATGATGGCATTTTGCAACTTTTGGGACTACAATCATACTTTTTTGTTTTTCTTGACCCTGTAATTTAGTAACTGTAGAACACATTAACTGTAATTATGCGTATATGATGAAATTAATACAGTTTCATGTCAATTTATGTCTATTTTAATGTGAACAATGTGCTGCCACTTTAATTCAGTGTGGTGCAGCACAGCAAAAATAGACTCGGTGTGGAAACGATCTCTGCACTGCTGTATACGCACCGCACCTGCAACAGATCGACGGACAGGCTTCACCATCTATCTCTCTTATCAGTTGAGAGGGAAGAACTTGGTAAATTGAGTCAGAGTCAAGTGATTGACCGTTTTGCCAAAATGAAGCCTATGTGGTACGGTTTAATGCTCAAAAAATGAATCCACTTAGTTTGGACTTGGCTGGGGAACATTGTTTTCTTTTAGAATATACATTTTCTTTATTTTATGTTCACTCATATATTAACTCTTTATTGATTTATTAAAATGTGGTAATTGTAAATTGTTGAAAAATATATAGGCTAATTATTCATTATTAACATTGTGCAATATAGAAGAATGCAAATGTGCAAGAAAGTTTTCTCTCCGTTTTACAGTGTGTAAGCTAGGGCTGTGTATTGACAAGAATCTGGCGATATGATACGTATCACGATACATGGGTCACGATTCAATAGATTGCAATATATTTCGATACTGTGCATAAGGCGATACATTGCGATTTTTTTAAAGTAGGACTATAATTTTAGAAAAAGTATTGTTTTTAAAAAAAGACATGATGTGCATAAAAATCAAACAAGTTTACTTTAGGTAAACAATTCAGTACACAGAAAATCAAACTGCCAGTTTGGGATTGTGGTTCACAGGTTTTAGCAAATTTTTATATGCTCAAGTAGGTCATTATAAAAGAAAATAGGCTACATACTAGCCCCTGTCACACATAACACATACACATTATGTGCAATCTGAAAAAAGAAAAGACATCTGTCTATGTCAATAAAAAAAAATCCTTGAATGTCCTGAGATGTACGTTTGTGATTCTCCTGTTCGAACTCATTCATTAAAATGAACAAATCTTTTTTCGAGTCATTTTATTCATTCAACGAACGAAATGACTCGAAAAAAGATTTGTTCATTTTGAACGAGTCTTTTTTCGAGTCATTTTGTTCATTCAACGAACTAAAAGACTCGAAAAAAGATTTGTTCATTTTAATAAACGAGTTCGAACAGGAGAATCACAAACGTACATCTCAGGACAGAACAAGGCGAGCATTTGTGCTAATAATACTTTAACTGTTTTATTTATTTTCGAAATGGCGCATTGTTTCGCTAGATAAGACCCTTATTGATCGTCTGGTATCGTCATTTGTCATTTGAAGTCATTTTAAGCTGCACTGAAAACTCATTTGGACCTTGAACCGTTTTGGCCACTATTGAAGTCCATTATATGGAGAAAAATCCTGGAATGTTTTCATCGAAATCATTAATTTCTTTTCGACTGAAGAAAGAAAGACATGGACATCTTGGATGACATGGGGGTGAGTAAATTATCAGCAAAAGTTTTTTAAGAATCTATATCGGTTCGTAAAAATGAGAATCGATTAATATCGAGAAATCTATATTTATTACCCAGCCCTACAACTATGACATAATATTAATACAAGTACAAATGGAGTGGGATGAAGAGTGCAAAGTAATAGTGCAAATGTAGTGTGCAAGATGCATAAAGCATGTAATGTGTAGGTGAATGGCCAAAGTGGCAAAAATACAATAATAACAAAAATAGGGCTCCATGGTTCTGAAGGTTCAGTCCTTCTCAGCTGGCCTAAAAAGAAAGAAACAAAAGTTTGATATGTCATACTAAGAATGAACACGTTGACAAAAGCAAGACAAATTGCTTTACTAACAACCCTGTTTTTTATGATAACAAATATTGATAGTTTACCCATTCCATTGATTATTATGAACATCACATGGAAGAATTTCAATTTACCGTCTGTGTGAAGCAAACTTTAGCACTTGCCCAATCAAGTCCTCCACGTCTGCTGCAGCGCGGGGAAGTTTTTCTCGGAGGTCGCTAGAGTAGAAGTCAAAATGAAGCATAGGTACAAGTCAAATTAAAACCTTCAAGCTAAGAATAATACTGATGTGAACAATAAAATAACACCTACCTGTTATAACCCTGCAGATTGTCAGGTCCTGGAAGGCCTTCTTTGCCTTTCTGCCCCGCAGACTATACTGTTTCAGCACGTCATTGGTTGCCACTCGCCGTAGCATGCGACGCATGGCAGTACCTCTGGTCGAACCTCCAAGGGTTGTCCGGAAAAGTTGCTGTAAAACATATAGAAATACAAATTATACATGTAGAACAAAGTGGAGAGCTTGTACAATCTCATTTTGTAAGAGCCGTCAGTTCAGTTATAATGATATTTGAAGTTATGCAATTATATAGTGTTAATCTTAGGGCAGGACTATGGCCACTTAATTACCATGTTGTCCCTCCTCTCCTGTTGACCGAGACTCCTGTCGAACTCTGTGACTGTAGAGCATGGCGACAGCAACATGTCATCGACTGGAGCAGAGGGAGGTGACTAGGAGCTCCTTAAGAGCATGAGCAGCTCATCCATCTTCTCCTCAAATGCATCCATCTGCTGTGCCATGCGGGTAATGGATGTCCTTGCATATGTGAACAACTTGTGTTAGTCTTCTTACCTCTCATTTCCGTCTCCATGGCTGAGCCACCTCCCTCTGTGTGATGAGTTCTGCTGTTTACAACAACAAAAAGAATCAAGTTACTCTCAAGTTCCTTGTCATGAAATTGTATTTAATTGGAAAATTCAAAGCCACTGTACCTTCAGGCTGAGCTTGCGTCACAATAGACCCATTCAATTCTGGGTGACTGGCTGGTTTTCTGTGTGGTGTTGACTAAAAAGAAAGTAGATATGAATATTGGTCAGTTCATTTATGGCAGGTTTCTTGCACATGGCAAAAAAAAAAAAAAACTTACATGCAGGTGGTGGAGGCATCTGCAGGCCTGTAAAAAGGCAGAAATAGACAAACACATCAGAACAGTCACATGATTCAACATGCACCAGGTTGAATGTCAGTACTCAGTAGTTCCATGGTAGGAAATATGACTCTGGTTTCTTAAATGTATGCAGTCTACATATTTATCTAACACCATTTTAAGCAGTGTGGGACTTTACCTGTCTCTCAAAAAAAGCCAACCACTTTTTTTATTTCAGATTCTGGAGGCCAGAGTATGTGAGCGGAGTGGAGCGGCAACAATGTTCCCTCCGCGCTCCAGGCATTTAATAATCACTCCGCTCTAGCTCCGCTCCGGGTTCACCATTTACCGCTCCCCGCTCCACTCCTCGCTCACTGATCAGAAACACCGCTCCGTCTTCGCTCCCCACCTCGCCACTGATCAGAAACACCGCTCCGTCTTCGCTCCCCAAGGACATTGCGAATAATAAAGTATTTAAGTATGCTTTGAAATCTCAAAAAAATTGTACCGCTTCCTTTTACAGTACAGTACTTACAGTGTACTTACCTAGAAAGTACTGGCTAATATAAGGTAAGTACATGGAACAGGGGTAGGTTTAGGGGTAGGTTCAGGGTTAGTACTAGTTATTACCCAGTAATTGTAGTTACTAAAATAAGTACATAGTATTTACATGGGTAACTGGACTGTAAAAGGAAGCGTTACCAAAAAATTCTCCTCATTATAATATATAGGCATATTAAATATATATTTTTCTAAACATCATTAGGAGACTCAATGTGGTTTAGCCTATTGGATAGTGTGCAAACTTTTCTATGACATGCTATGCTTACATTATCAGCATTATTAAGTTAAATATCATTGCTGCTTTTTGCAGAGCATATTTTGTTTGAAAAGAAGAAAATAAAGTTTTCATCAGTTATTTTATCTACGGGTCACAACATTTCTTACAGATTTCTGCTCGTTCGAAATCAAACCGACAGCACTGTAATATTACATTTGTTTGAATGCAATGCATTGAGACGCAATCGTGAGAAAGCGATTGCGTGTGTGAATAACTGTTACCTGTTTAAAATGTGCTTCACCCGATCCAGCTCAAACTCATGAAAGTGCGTATCTAGCACACATTTTATTTCTCGTATATTCAGTCTACCCGAAAACTTGTTTTTGCTTGCATAGCCTATGATAAGCAGTTTTCACGTGCATATGATACGCACTTTATGGCGTGCACGCACTTCACACACCTAATTATAATAACCAGGGGTTTAGTGCATTTCATTTTCACGCAAAAACAATTTTTTGGTGTATAAATGACACAAGAAATGCTATAGGCCTAGATACGCACTTTCATGAGATAGTGTTGCCCGATCATATTCAGTGAGAACTATAACCTCCCGCAGCCACTCATGTCCATCGATCGGCGTCATCATAATAACCTTCACATTTTTTTCTGATTTGAGTAATCAGAAAGTGTTCACAGAGTAAAAACGCAACAACGTATCTGCTTGTAACACACATACACAGCTACAGCTGTGCTCACTCAAGGTGATTTTATTCATTAAACAACCAATCACAAATGTACACACTCCCATTATTCATCACGTGACATTTCATTCATTTCATACATATCAATCAATAATAAAAAAAAAAATAAAAAAACAAAACATAATGCACATTGAGAGCACACGGTTAACACCCCCACTTGCTCTCACATTAACATAACTCATTTTCCAAAAATAAATGCATCAAAATTCATCATCTTACACTTGGTTGCAGGCTTTGTCAACACATCTGCTACCATCTCATTAGTAGGACAATACACTAATGTAATGTCACCATTATTTACAGAAGACCTAATAAAATGGTACTTGATGTCTACATGTTTGCATCTTTGCCTGCTCACAGGATTTTTTGCTAAGGCGATTTTACCTTGGTTATCTTCGTATACTTTAGGTTGTGAGTATTGACATGTATCAAGATCTTTCAACAGTTGTTTAAGATAGAGACATTCCTGTATGGTTGTGGCTAGGGCTATATACTCTGCCTCACAGGTGGACAGTGCGACAGTTGGCTGTTTCTTTGTTTTCCATGAAATCAAAGGACCACATTCAGTTAAACTCACACAATAGCCAGTTGTACTACGTCTGTCATTACTAGCTGCCCAGTCTGCATCACTGTATGCTCTTATTCCCAGTGTCTCATTACATTTTCTGTAACACAGTTCTTTGTCAATTGTACCTTTAAGATACCTTAGTACCTGTTTAACTGTGGACCATTGCTCAACAGTCGGTTTTGTGAAATATTGTGATAGTTTGCTTACAACAAAACTTATATCGGCTCTAGTACAGATGGTCAAATAGATGAGGCTTCCCACTGCCTCTCTATATTTTTTTACATCGATCATCTTTTCGGCATCATTATTATAGTCAAGTTTTTGTTCACAAGGAGTCGATCTAGGTTTGCAATCCTGCATATTAAACCTTTGCAAAATCTTGGTCACATATTTTGCTTGTGACATTCTCACACAGTTGTCACTCTGGTTAAAATCAACACCTAAAAAATGCCTTAATTTGCCCAAGTCTTTCATTTGGAATCTCTCAGTAAGCATGTCCTTCACACGTCTAAGAACATTTTCATCACTTGCCACAATCAACAAATCATCAACCCATATTGCAATGATCACTTTTTCATTAGCTGTTTCCCGTGTATACACACAATAGTCAGCTTGATTCTGCACAAAATGGTTTCTGGTCAAGTACTCATGTAGTACCTTGTTCCAGTTTCTGCCCGATTGTTTTAACCCGTACAATGATCTTTCCAATCTACAAACCAATTTTTCATTTGTGCTCGATTTTACTTCATAACCCTCTGGTTGTTCTATGTAAATTTCGTGATCTATTGGTGCGTTCAGATAGGCAGTTTTTACATCCATGTGGTGCAAAATCAAGTTTTCTTGGACTGCTTTTTGTATTATCACTCGGATACTTGTCAAGTTAGCTGTAGGGGAAAAAGTCTCTTCATAATCAACACCTCTCTTCTGACTGTATCCTTTGGCTACATAACGTGCTTTGCACTTTTCAGATCCATCTATGTTATTCTTAATCGCATAAACCCATCTGCCCCCCACTGCTTTCTTACCCTCAGGCAAACTACTTAGGGTAAATGTGTGATTTTCTCTAAGCGATTGCATCTCCTCATCCATTGCAGTGACCCACTCATTTGATCTATCCGAGGTTACAGCTTCTGTAAAAGTTACGGGTATATTACATGTCACTATAACAGTAATCTATGTTGATCTGCACCTGATCAGTTTCCTCATCAGATGCCTGTTGAGAAACATAGTCATGTAAATAACTTGGCTTCATCCTCACTCTAGAAGGGTATCTTGGAGGTTCAGGCATAGCTTCAACTGGTTGGGTCTGAGGACTACTACTCTGCTCCTCTTCTTTGACTGAAACCTGGTCTTTTGCTAGACTTGAATTTACATCCTGCCTAGTTCTATTGACTTTTTGTTTCAGAACATCATCATCATCATCATTAGGTATGTAACGATTCACTCGCAACCGGTTGAAAATCGATACAAATGCGTGACGATTCAAGTCGGTTGAAATGTTAAACGAATCGCGATACACGTTTTAAACAGCAGGGCCGTTTACTGTACTAGCTTGTGAACCTCTCTTTACAGGCACAATAGCAGCAAGCACACACTGGCGCAAAGCTAGCGAGTGTTTTCACTTCATTCATGAAACTTGAGCTTGTGTGAGCCAATCTCAACCTCCATAGGAATGAACTGAAAAAACGCTCGGTTTGCTCCGCTCGCGCCGCGCCAGTGTGTGCCATAGACTGGTGTGCACGCGCGTCAATCACATGGCGACGGCAAGCGTAGATGTTGACGTTGACTCATTCAAATCGGAGGTGTGGCGCATTTTGACTTTCCGTAGACTAATAATAATCACCACCGTGAGAAGCACAAGTCACCTCCGTTTTCATGTAAAAGGCATCAATACGACAAGTGCGAGAGCCACGGAGATCACAAGGTGCATCAGTGTTTCCGTGGCAACTAGGTGTTGTATTTATTTTACTATCTCTTTCTCTAAATGTGTACATGGATATATATATATATATTTTATATATATATAATTTATTGATGGTTATGGCATATTTTTCTAAATGTGTGGTTTTTTTTTACTCTTGCTAGTGTAATAATGATACAAATTATAACGAAATTAAAACCCCTCTAAATGTGGTACTAATTGTACATTGTCTTTTACTTAGTGTGCGAAGGTACCAGTGCCCATCCTCTTGACCAGACAGACAGAAAGACTGAGTTGAAACAACCTTGAAGGGATTTTTTTTTTATTTCAATGTAGTTTTTCTATTTGACAAATATATTTTAAAATTAAAAAGAAATGTGGAGCATTTTGTCTGAGAAATAATAAAAGGGACACTTTTTTTATTTATAATTTCTTAATCACTTGTTAAAAAAATCGTGAGAAAATCGTATCGTGAAATCAGTATCGTGAATCGTATCGCATCGTGAGTTGAGTGAATCGTTACATCCCTAATCATCATCAATGGTAGTCTGAGTCTGTTGCTCAACACAGGTCTTAGAAAGAAACTTAACTAACCTGTGTTTTTGTACTTTCCTGCTGTCAGGGAAATAGACAATGTATGCTGGACTGCTTTTATCATACCCAATAAAAACACCCTTTTCACTTCTTGGATCCAGCTTTCTTTTATCTTGTTTATAAACAAAACACTCTGAACCAAACTTTTGCATCCTAGCAAGGTTGGGCCGTCTCCCTGTTAGCATCTGAACTGGTGTAAGTTTGGTGCGATTGTTAAAGCACCTGTTCCTGATTATGGCTGCGGTCTGCACTGCATAAGGCCATACATTTTTAGGTAATTCACTCTCGATCAGCATGCATCGTGCCATGTCAAAAAGTGTACGCCAATTTCGTTCTGCTGTACCATTTTGGTGGGGAGAATATGGTGCAGAAGTCTCGTGTCTTATACCATTCTTAACTAACAGAGTTTTGTATTGCCTTGCAGTAAACTCTTACCATTATCAGATCGAAGACGCTGAATTTTACCATATGGTGCCATATCGGCAAGAAACCTCTCTGTTGCTTGTAGTGTGTCACTTTTACTTTTAAGACTATATACGAACACGGCACTAGTATAATCATCAGTAAATGACAAAACATATTTATATCCCTCTCTGGACTCTGGGTTAATTGGACCGGCCAAATCTGTGTGCACTAGCTCTAGAGACTTTTTAGCTCTTACATCAGGCTTTCTGTTTCTGGTTTGTGTAAACTTGCCTTGGGTGCACACTTCACAAGTTATAGGTTTGTTTGATGAACCTTCAATTTTCATACCATCAACAACACCTTCTAATCTTTGCACATCATCAAAATTACAGTGTCCCAGTATCTCATGCCATGTTTTTAAATCATAACATCCATTCACTTGGTCATCACATCCATCAGATAATGTATGCAAATAATATAGTCTATCATGTAAATGAATGGGAAATTTTGTACCGTTTTTGTGCACCAGAGTATCTTCACCTTTCCTGAACGTCACGCTTGCTCCACTGGAAGCCGCTGCTTGCACCGAAAATATGTCCTGTGGGTATGAGGGAATGTACAGCGCCCGTCTCAGCATTGTTTTTAGGTGGCGTCCTCGAATGTCCACCAAGCATACCTCAGCGTCACCTCTGCGCTCTGCTACTCCCTTACACCTTGTGCCGTCAGCTAGCTCCATGTAATGAGTCTCTGCCCGGAACTCGTCATCGAACCTTTTGAACTTGGAGATGTCGGTGATGATATGCGAGGTTGCCCCGCAGTCGACCATCAGGCCCCTCACGTCGACACCTAGGTTGTTTGGCTGGAATCCTGCCTCTCCATCGGTCACCCTGAAAACATACTCGTCGGTCGCTTCCTCCTCAGTGGCCCTCCATGTTGAATCTTGGCGCCGTTTCCTCCTGCAGCTTACGTCGCGATGAGTATTACTCTTGCAGTGGCTGCACCACAGTTTGCGCCGGCAAGCGCGGGCAATGTGTCCCTTCAGACCGCATCTGTAGCACACCACATCCGCTGCAGCCCGTTCAGTTGAGCCAGCACTGGTGGGTCTCGCAGCAGGCCACTGTTTTGTCTGCACAGCCATTACATTATCCTCTACAGCTGGAGCACGCATCTTTTCGATGTCCTCGTAGCTCCGAAGCTTTGTTTTGAATTCAGCAAACGTTATCCTGTCATCTGATTGCGTTATATGGATGGCAAACTGTTTAAAAGTCTCAGGAACCCCCTTTAGAACCATAGCCACCAGCAGTCCGTCACTTAAAGTCTCTCCAGCATTTCGTAAAGCCGTGATAGCAGTTTCAGCACGAATAACATATTCAGTCACACTCTCGCTGCTTGATTTTTGAAGCGACGTTAACTCCGTATATAGGCTTATTACTCGTGGCTTTCCTTTACCTGCGTAGTAGTCTCTCAAAATCTTTAGCGCTGCGCGCCCATCGTCGGCTGCTTCTCGCATTACAAGCGACAAACTTTTATCGTCCAAGAACTGGATTAATTCCGCATATGCCTCGGCATTTGAAGCCGCTTCTTCCGGTGTGTCCACACCCGCTGATTCCGTAGTAATTATCTCTTTCAGGCCTTGCAACCGGAGGTGGCCCAAAAACTTAACTTCCCAAAGTTCATAATTCTTTTCATCCCCGTCGAACAGTAGCCGCGACCAGCGACCGCTATGTTCCGTCTTTCTGGCGTTAGGCCTACTCATGGCTCTACTAAAACAAACGCTTGACTTCCTGACGTTCTGGGACCTGGGCCCATAACCTGTTCACAGAGTAAAAACGCAACAACGTATCTGCTTGTAACACACATACACAGCTACAGCTGTGCTCACTCAAGGTGATTTTATTCATTAAACAACCAATCACAAATGTACACACTCCCATTATTCATCACGTGACATTTCATTCATTTCATACATATCAATCAATAATAATAAAAAAAAATAAAACAAACAAAACATAATGCACATTGAGAGCACACGGTTAACACATCTGTATCATGCTAGAGTAATGTTTTTAACGTGTGAATCCTTACTAAAAATGCAGTTCTATAATGAGCTGTTGGCATGAATTGTACTCGTGATGGAGCGTAGTGGAGCGCTCTCGGAGCGAGTGAAAACTACGACGCTCCGACTTTTAAAAAATCCGCTCCGCGCTCCATTCAAAATCACACCGCTCCACTCCTCGCTCCGCTCCCGCTCCACTCCGCTCACATACTCTGCTGGAGGCTCATTTTCAACTATCTCCGTCTCTGGAGAAATGCCACATGTCTCTGAGAAAGCCAAAGATCACAGTTCAGCGTAAAAGCTGCAGCACAGAGCGGACAGACTGTTTCTGGTCCCTGGCCAAATGTTTTCTTAGAGCAAACTCAGTTGTAAATGAACACACACAGTCTTTATAGATGCAGGGAAGTGGACAGTTACTTGTGTAGATGGGAGTGCGTCAGCTTGTAGTGTCTTATGACAATGCGTTCATTGGTTGTGGTGGAAAAGCAGAACTTGCAGCTCCACTTGATTGGTCAGGGGCAAACACCCCACTGACACTGCCTGAAGTAATTCTATGAAGAAAAGAAAAATTAAGTCAACCAACATTTAATAAACAGAGTACACAATAAAAATCAGGACTAGATTAGTAGTGCATCACTACATTTATGAATTTATATTTATTGACATTATAATTAGGACAGTTTTAAGCATTTCACTATAGTTTTTGGAAAAACACTGCAATGGTGAAGAGGTTGCTATTGTAGTACATGTAACACGTGCGCTTAGCGGTCTTAGCACAGAATTAATTTCTATATCTCGGACCAGATTCAGAAGACTACGTTCGAAAGCCTGTGTTGCAGCAAGATAGAGGGAAAGAACCACATGAAACAGATGTAGTATAAAATGGTAAGTATTTTTCTTTCTTTTACTTTGAAATGATTAGTTCAGATTGAGGAAAATAGGACAAAACAAAAACAACAAAAATAAAACAATAGTTGCAAGGTAAATTACACAGGAAAACCCTTAAAATAATATCTTGAAATCAGTTTCACTCAAAACCAAGTGAATAGTTAACTTAATAACTCTGTCGACTCTTTTCGAAGGAAATTTCAAAAACAAATAGAAATAAATAAAAATAAACAATATACTTCAATACTCAATGCTCAATTACACACTGAATAGTATCAGGATTGACTCAAATGAGTAAATTTCAACTCAATGTTCAGTTCACTCGTTCAGTGTCCTTTATGAACCGCAAGGCAGTTCAAAGTGAACAAATGAGATGGGAAACTCCTTCCCACTTCACTGATGCAACGATGTCCTTGAAAATACAAAACACAAAGGCATACACGTGTGGTCCTACCACCTCGATGAACGTGTATAGAGATGTCCAAGTTCAGAAAACCAGGGTTGGCTCGCCAGAATCCACCAACAACCAAGCTGACCTCGTTGACGGCAGAGACAGATTTCAGCTCAAGCTTCTCGTTCGATTCCACAAGTCATCACAACAGGAACAAGAACGGGTGTTAATCAATCGGAAGCAATCCTAGACAAGCTAGGAAACTAGGACAGATGCGATCCTCTGCTGAATCTGCAGGATTTCTTATCTAATATTGTCTTTTTGTCAGAATCTACATGTATTTCCGTTTCACTCACGCGGCCGCTTCACTCGCGCTTTCTCTGTGACAACTCCTTTCTCACTTCACTCTCGCGCTAGTCATGACGCGGTCAGTTGACGGCGGGGCTAATTCGATAATTAATTACTTTTTTAGTTTGTCACATTTACATGTTTTATTATTCACATTCAACCTTTTTTCCATCAAAATAAAAGTAATAAATTACTTATAAACCTAACTTCTGTCTTTCTCCTTCCTTCTCTCATAGGTTTGGTGTGCGCTCTAGTAACCTGGGTTACATACACTTGAAGGAAATGACTAGCGTGTAATCTGCAATCTGGTTGGGGTTCTTTTATTCAGTCAACATCCTTTACAACATCTCCGTACCACACTGTATACAACACAATTCAATACTGATAGTCCCGTAAAACCTCACGTGAACTAACTCTTGTTTTCTCTTCTAGGTTTTTCCTCTGGCTTACTGCCACCCACTGGACACACCTCACATAGCTGTATGCTACAAATATATGTGCATGTACTGAATAATTAAATAACTATTATTAATAAAAGAACTGAAATGACAAAAAATATATTATTTGGGTGGGGGGTGTATTATTTGGTGTAAATATTATTTATTATTATCTGGCGTGACTCTCATGCTCTCACGCACATGCAAGAAATGTATGTCACACCAAAATCCATTTTTCTCCCCTCTCAATCGAATCCGTTAATATTATGTTAATGACTACCACAGCGTATTAGGGGCAAAGGGGCAATCAGGAGATTCGGGACTTTTCCTGGTGGGCCGGTAGTGTTTCGAGGCGAGGGCCGGTCTGATAATAGTTATACATTGCAACTTCTTAGCAACACCATCCGGCGGCCCGGTGTGCGGCCGCTGCCCACTGGTCAAACTGTGCAGCCGTAGTGATAGATCTTTTGCCAAGCGTGTCAGAGGTTACGTGTTCTAATCCGCACTTATCGTTTTTTTTTTCTCTCTCATCCAAACCAAATATGTTCATCAGAGGTAACTGATTTATTTTGTGATTACACCAATTACACTAATTGTACATTTTGAAAAAGCGTTTCCATCCTATTAGGGTTTTTTGTGTGTGTGTGTGTGTGTGTGTGTGTGTGTTGTGTGTTGTGTGTGTGTGTGTGTGTGTGTGTGTGTGTGTGTGTGTGTGTGTGTGTGTGTGTGTGTGTGTGTGTGTGTGTGTGTGTGTGTGCATAAATCAGGGTTTATACAAAGTAAACAAGGACTGACATTTTTAAAATTAGGGTAAGGGTTACCAAAAATTTTCTCCACGCACGCACTCACTAAATCTCTGAAGACTGAAGTCTCACTCCAGCCAAACTCCCAAAGTTGGCAACCCTGAAGACATAGTGGTAAGTACACTTCAACACATGTTTAAAAGATTAAAATTAACTTTAAAATGCTTATGCTTAATAAAAGTTCACCTTTTTAATATAATAGGAACTATTATTCACTATTTTATATGCAGTATTTATCAGTGTAAGGCAGTGTATTGTGTTGTCCACAAGATGTCCCTATAACACTGTTGTGTTAGGACAGATTCATGTGCTGTTAGCGCTGTTTGAGCCTCTTGTGTACCGTAGTGTTGATACTAGGGGTGTCATGATTCTCCAAATCCTCGATTTGATTGAATTTTCGATTCTAAGGTCACGGTCCGATTCGATTCTCGATTTTTACTTTTTTTTTTTTTTAAGCACAGGTTGCTGTTGCTCCTAAAAGGTTGACATCAGTTCATCGCGATCTCACACATCTCTGTTATCATCAATGAAGCTTTCTGCACAATGAATCTTTCATAATATACTTTGTTTGTTATTATTAGAGGATTTGCCGGTGTAACCCAGGGAAAAAATGGGTAATATAATAAATCAGACCTGAGTCAGAGGGTTGTTAAATTTGTTTATTTTCACATTGTACATTTTTGCAGTTCTGTAAAAAGAAATGTACATTATTTTATTTGACATGTAAGATGTTTATTTTATAAAGTGAAAGTTACATAGGCTACTGGTTGTGTTGTGCGATTGCCGAAGAAGAGAGGAATGACGTCAGACGAGGAAGAGAACAGTGTGCTGTGCAGAGAGCACGAGGAATAGAGACCGTAATATGTGAATAACATATTTATCTGGTAACATCTGGGGCCTGTACCATGAAGCCGGTTTAGGTGGCTAGCCAGCTATGTTTCAGCTTAGTTTCTGCCAACCCTGGGTTTTAGGTACTATGAAAGTAGCTCGGCTTTAATCGGTGTTCGTTGCCATGGTATCTTACGCTGCACGGCTAACCTGCTCCGGGGCAGGTTAAGTTCTGGATTCGAGATCTCAGACTGAAGTTTGACCAATCAGCTGTGAGCAAAGAAACATATAGGTGACGTAACTAATTCCCAGTGTTGGTTGCAATTGCTTTACATTTTCTTTCAAATCCTGTGGACATCTCAGCGCAAACTGTTAGACGAGCACATCGTAGAGAAAGAGTTTTTAGCCGGACAAAATCCCCTTGCCTTTCCTGATAGTTAGGCTACTTGTATCAAAGATACAGATTTTCTGCGGAAGGAATATCTTATCTTTGCGAACTTATTGAGCCGCTCATAAATAATTTTACACGTCGAATTCATGCACTTACTGTACCATAAATGGTATTGCGTTGCGTTTTTTTTGCAAGTGCTTGCATACTTGCACGCAATCGCAACACGCAAACATACTTGCGGTGATGCACAGAATCTAGGAGAAAACACGGTTTGTCGAACCATTCGCAAGGTGGTCCTCGCTCTGCAGGAGTACATTAATAGTTTAATAGTGTTCATTTATTGACCATGTCCATAAGAGAGGCTTTTTATAAAATTGTCGGTAATATTGATAGGGTGACATCACGTTTTTTTTTTCTTTCAAAAAGCAAATTTCACAAATATACTATACAATACAGTACTTGTTAAGCATTATTTTAATATTTTTTTATTCGGTTAATCTTATGATAGGATTCCCTATAGAGTCATTGAAGCAATATCCTGCACACATGTTGCAATGTCCACTTCTCTAGGAGAACATGAGGCAGATTATATTAATAGAAAGTCCTTTCACAGCCTTAATGTTCAGGTAGAGATTATGTGAACATGTGAAATTATTATTTTCTGTGAGATGAATCTTTAAATTAATAGTAAAATTAACAGATAACAATCCGTGAGTATGTTGTGTCAGCGCTTTGAGGAAAGCTAGTTAAATTTGTTACAGTACAAAACACTGTTAATTTGAATTGGGACAGCAAAACCTACACAATAACCCCCTATCATGACCCTCATGTGTCAGTAAAACCATAGTCAAAATTAGAGATGATCTTTGGCATCCTAAAGGCACGTTTCAACTGTCTTCGGTGCTTAAGAGTCACCAGAGGCATCACAGATAGTGTCTGCATGTGCCATTCTGCACAATATAGCCACCATAGAAAGGAGCCAGAACCACCACAGAAAGCTTCTCCCTGATGAAACTGACCCGAACACACTTGACCACCCAGCTGGTGCAAATGTAGTTGCAATCACCATACAATATTACACTTAATAAAAGCACATTGGAACTGCAGATAGGTCTCAAACTGTTTATTGGTTTTGTGGGATGGGGAGGGAGAAAGAAAGCAATAGAAAGTTGCATTAATAAATATTCATGCTAAAATGTTACTTGGTTTAATAAGTTCACTGAGATCAGTTTAATCTAGCTGTTGCATTTTTAAATGTGGAGCCTCCTCAGCTCACAGTCCGGCTCATTTAGTGTGCAGTCTAGCTCTATAGACTCCTTTAGTGTGCAGTCTAGCTCTATAGGCTCCTTTAGTGTGCAGTCTAGCTCTATAGGCTCCTTTAGTGTGCAGTCTAGCTCTATAGGCTCCTTTAGTGTGCAGTCTAGCTCTATAGGCTCCTTTAGTGTGCAGTCTAGCTCTATAGGCTCCTTTAGTGTGCAGTCTAGCTCTATAGGCTCCTTTAGTGTGCAGTCTAGCTCTATAGGCTCCTTTAGTGTGCAGTCTAGCTCTATAGGCTCCTTTAGTGTGCAGTCTAGCTCTATAGACTCCTTTAGTGTGCAGTCTAGCTCTATAGACTCCTTTAGTGTGCAGTCTAGCTCTATAGGCTCCTTTAGTGTGCAGTCTAGCTCTATAGGCTCCTTTAGTGTGCAGTCTAGCTCTATAGGCTCCTTTAGTGTGCAGTCTAGCTCTATAGACTCCTTTAGTGTGCAGTCTAGCTCTATAGGCTCCTTTAGTGTGCAGTCTAGCTCTATAGGCTCCTTTAGTGTGCAGTCTAGCTCCATAGGCTCCTTTAGTGTGCAGTCTAGCTCCATAGGCTCCTTTAGTGTGCAGTCTAGCTCCATAGGCTCCTTTAGTGTGCAGTCTAGCTCTATAGGCTCCTTTAGTGTGCAGTCTAGCTCTATAGGCTCCTTTAGTGTGCAGTCTACATAGCTCCTTAGGGCTCTACTCTTTTTGTAAAGGGCCCTGACTGAGTCTGTTTCCACCTGAAACATAATTCCACCACAAAAATGATCATTACAAGTTTTTGGGAGGCTAATCAACTCACAAAAAGGTCCTTGACAAACACCTGTAATGTATGTCAAGGGTTTTAAATCCTTTGTTCACATTTCTTTTGAAGCCCGTTGAGGTAGAGGCTTTAGTTTCTGGGACAGGTTGTGAAAAATCCTACAATAAAATAGATGTGTAACTTGGGCCAGTCCCTGTTTTATGCCACACATTCAAATGTTTACCTTAATAAAAAGCCCAGTGCATTCACCTCAGCAACTGTCCCAGAACACAGACAGAGTGTCTCTTCATCATTTCCTCTTTCCTGATAAATAAAAGCAGGCCCATATGTTTCTGGTGTTCTGTCTACTGCATACTGACCTCTGTGTGTGTGTGTGTGTGTGTGTGTGTGTGTGTGTGTGTGTGTGTGTGTGTGTGTGTGTGTGTGTGTGTGTGTGTGTGTGTGTGTGTGTGTGTGTGTGTGTGTGCTGGCTTCAACAGGGACACTGCATTTCCCTCTACTGCAGAACATACAGTCAGCCATATTTAAAACTTAAAATTGTAATGTATCGCACACGTACCCAGTGTTACTTGCTTAGAGGAGCCAGCACCAGGGTCAGATTGTACAGCACCTGTAATCCCATCCATAATCGGCCGTCCCTTATTCCTATCAGAGCCAACTCAGTGTATTCTGGAGGAGTGGCCCTCCAATGGTTTTCTGAATTTCACTCTTTTTTCGGTTTGCCTCAAACAAATAAAAAAATAATAAAAGGTTGTGTGTAAATAAATACTTACTAGGCTACTTTTAATTATATTTTTATATTTTGTCTTTATCAGCTGCCAAAAACGTTTGGAGTTGCATCTAAAAATCAATGAATATTAATCCTTACAGGTATATACATGCAATTTTTTTTATATATTATAAAAATATAGGCTATATTTTACACACACATACATTCATAGCCTATATATACATCATTTCACATGAATAAAGAACGTATTTATTTAGCTTACACATTAACGCAATCAGCAATCTTTCTCCAACGGTCTTCTCTTGCTTTGGCAGCAGAGACCGTATTGTTTCGAGCTTGTAATACATATTTAAATTCATCGTAATTCTGAATGATTATCTCTTGCTCCTCCGCGGAAAGAAAGTATCGCTCTCGCTCTATCCATATCGAACGCGATTGGTTGTTCGGTGCCAACGTCACTTTGGTATGTGCACGCGCTCGTGGAGTAATCATAGCTTAAGATCAAAGCCTGAGATGACAGAGAAAGTTGATGAGCTGCGTCATGGTACCAATAAAGCCTGATTGCATCGGTTTGGTTTTGTCAACTCAAAACTAATCCTGTAACTCTGATGAGTTTGTTCAGCTACCTTCATGGTACAGGCCCCTGGTAGTTTCACGAGTTCACATCTACATATAATTATTATGGTAAAGGTTATGCGTACTTGGCGTGCTGTCCGGGTGGAGGGCTCCGAGCTCGGAATTTCTGCCCGAACCCAGAGTACTCCCCCCAAAAAGCAAAAAAGCAAAAAGGACAGCCGCCAGACTATAGACCCCCCAAAGACGCAGCGAATTTGGCGGGCTGGCTTTTCAATAAGCTTGATCACTTGACCGGGATATCTCGATGGTGTTAACGGGTAAGTCCCGCTGACCGATGGACGGGGAGCGGCGGGAATCGAAAAAAACGGCTGACCGGGAGGGTCCATGTAGCTTCTGACGTGAGCGGCTCAATGGCGTCAGGGTATTGGGCTCTACCGGCCGCCTGCGAGTTGGAATGAATTTGAAAATGCTGGCTGGGCAGGAAAGATAGATGCGTGTCGAGTCCGCTGAGAGACCAATGCTCGCTGGACAGAGGTAATGGAAAGGTAGATACATGCAATGCTCGCTGGACGGAAGAGAGTAGAGATATAAGTACACAGTACGTCCACTGGGAGACCAAAGCTCGCTGGATGGGAGAGAGTAGAGATATAAGTACACAGTACGTCCGCTGTTTACTTAGAGATAGATGCATGCAACGTCCACTGGGAGACCAATGCTCGCTGGACGGAAGAGAGTAGAGATATAAGTACACGGTACGTCCGCTGGGAGACCAATGCTCACTGGACGGGAGAGAGTAGAGATATAAGTACACAGTACGTCCGCTGTGTACTTAGAGATAGATGCATGCAACGTCCGCTGGGAGACCAATGCTCGCTGGACGGAAGAGAGTAGAGATAAGTACACAGTACGTCCGCTGGGAGACCAATGCTCGCTGGACGGGAGAGAGTAGAGATAAGTACACGGTACGTCCGCTGGGAGACCAATACTCGCTGGACGGGAGAGAGTAGAGATAAGTACACAGTACGTCCGCTGGGAGACCAATGCTCGCTGGACGGGAGAGAGTAGAAATATAAGTACACAGTACGTCCGCTGGGAGACCAATGCTCGCTGGACGGAAGAGAGTAGAGATAAGTACACAGTACGTCTGCTGGGAGACCAATGCTCGCTGGACGGGAGAGAGTAGAGATAAGTACACAGTACGTCCGCTGGGAGACCAATGCTCGCTGGACGGGAGAGAGTAGAGATAAGTACACAGTACGTCCGCTGGGAGATCAATGCTCGCTGGACGGGAGACAGTAGAGATAAGTACACAGTACGTCCGCTGGGAGACCAATGCTCGCTGGACGGGAGAGAGTAGAGATATAAGTACACAGTACGTCCACTGGGAGACCAATGCTCGCTGGACGGGAGAGAGTAGAGATAAGTACACAGTACGTCCGCTGGGAGACCAATGCTTGCTGGACGGGAGGAGTAGAGATATAAGTACACGGTACGTCCGCTGGAGAGACTAATGCTCGCTGGACAGAGAAAAAAGAAACAGATGCATGCTATGTCCGCTGGGAGACCAATGCTCGCTGGACAGAGAGAGGCATCAAGTAGGGGTTTTAACGGGAATATTAATTCTGAGTAGTGAGGTACTGGAGAAAAGATATCACTGCTGCTGCAGTGGAGAAAATTAGCCAGAGAAACAGAGCTCCTGCTGGAGCAGAGTAGACATCACTGCTGTGGCAGTGGAGACAATAGCCAGAGAAACAGAGTTCCTGCGGGAGCAGAGTAGACATCACTGCTGCGTCAGTGGAGAAAATAGCCAGAGAAACAGAGCTCCTGCGGGAGCAGAGGAGACATCACTGCTGCGGCAGTGGAGAAAATAGCCAGAGAAACAGAGCTCCTGCGGGAGCAGAGGAGACATCACTGCTGCGTCAGTGAAGAAAATAGCCAGAGAAACAGAGCTTCTGCTGGAGCAGAGGAGACATCACTGCTGCGGCAGTGGAGAAAATAGCCAGGGAAACAGAGCTCCTGCGGGAGCAGAGTAGACATCACTGCTGTGGCAGTGGAGAAAATAGCCAGAGAAACAGAGCTCCTGCGGGAGCAGAGTAGACATCACTGCTGCGGCAGTGGAGAAAATTAGCCAGAGAAACAGAGCTCCTGCGGGAGCAGAGTAGACATCACTGCTGCGGCACTGGAGAAACTTACCTTGAGATATTAAGCTCCTACGGTGTGAGGCTGATAGAAGGGAGGAGGAGTTTGCGGCCTGGCAGACTGATGCTCGTCTTCTTGCGCGTTAATCAAGACGCGAGGAAGAGGAGGTGAGATTAAATCCTTGCAGGATTATGCGTATCTGAAGTTTAAGTGGCAGAGCAAAGATAGCAGTTCGCGTTTAGAACAGTTTGGACTGTCAGGGAAGGTGGACGAGATCAGAAATATCCTATCGGTTATTAAACGTTTTTTTTTTTTTTTTTTTTTTTTCTCAAGGTGATAACATGCGCTTACATGATGAGAAGACTAAAACGTTTTAGAACCTGCATATATTCGCCTCTGACACATCGGTTTGATTCAGGAATCACTCCCAGGTAGCAAACAGACGTTGGGCCAACGACTTACCTGGGTTGTTTGATGTTGGATGATCATCAAACAATAAAGTACTGTCGGATTTAGATGATTGTTTGTTAATTTATCCGTTGCTGGTTTTTAGTGGCACACGCATATTCATTTAGTCGTTAAGTAATTCGAAAATCTTTCTAAGTTGCATAGGAACCCTCAACATGACAGTTTATTTTAATTATTTATATGGCTATGGGTCACATTCCCTGCCGACTTGCTCCTTTTGAATCAGAAAAAACAATAGTGAAGGTGTGGGTTTAAATTGCTTTAAAAAATAAATAAATAAAAAACGTTAAAGTTTCTAAGCGATTTTTGTAGATACATTGCAGGACAGTGTTAACAATAGGTTCTTAATGATTCTGTGTGCAATCTGCATGTAATGTGCGACCTACTGTTTACGTGAGTTTATGCCACAAGGAAGCATCGCGTTAATGAAGGTAAATCATTTGTACAGAAATGTATTTAAAACGAGTGTTCCCCCGATCAAAACATGAGTATCCAGAGATGGCATAACTGGCTCGTGATTCAACAACTGCGATGCGATGCGAAGTTCAACCAGGGACGGAAAACGAAAACGTTTTTTGAGCTGAGCCCTCGCGAAGTTGACCCGGCAGAGAGTGTGGACTGGCCGGCGGCCGTGACTGAATCTGCAGCGCGGCTTACTTAGGGCCTGCTGCGGCGGCCTGGCGCTGGAGGAAGGCCCGTTCCTTCGCGTGAAGAGGGCGGCATTGCCTTATTATCCATTTCTCTATGGCAGGAATTATTGATTGGATGGTCCAGTTTAAAGAAATACGCGGACATAGATTGTGGATGTTTCGCCCCTGGTGGCGATCGAGGACCCGTTTGTTTGGCCTGACGCCCGTGAGATAACACCAGAGGATTGCGGCAAAGATTCCTGATTCTTTCTGGCGGACGAAAAATTCTTCATTGAA
Organism: Chrosomus eos; assembly: GCA_036326025.1. NCBI lineage: Eukaryota > Metazoa > Chordata > Actinopteri > Cypriniformes > Leuciscidae > Chrosomus > Chrosomus eos. The sequence continues at coordinate 45,758,655 of CM070823.1, forward strand.
CGGGAAGAGCTCGATTCGGACATGTTAGGAAGGTACTGCGGGGCCAAATGCTGATAAACTGTCAAGGAACAGAGGAGGGTTCTGCTGTTATTTATCTTGTCCTGAGTTGATTACTGATTGATCTCCACTTGTGCTGATTGGGTTAATTATCTGCACCTGCTCCTCCCGAACCTTGTTAATAAAACATCATTTAGGGTGACTAATCCTGACGAACTATCGGTTGATATCTCAACGCTGAACAGTGCTTTGACGAAGAGCGCAATTCAGTTATTTACAGACAGTTTGGAGTTTGACGCGAGCTGCTGACGGTTAGCGCGCGATCGACGGGGACGAGAGACTACCTGTTTGTTGACTAAACAGACCGGAGCTGTAACAGTCTGGGGACCTTCGATTGCATCGCGAGAGCCGCACCAGGACGGAATCAACGCGCGCGATCGGCGGGGACAGTGCTGTTGCGCAACACGCATGGTGAGCGTATTTATTTGATTTGATTTTGCTCCACGGAGTGAAGCAGCCACGAGTTTTAGGCTACAACGAACCCGAGCGTCGATTCAGGCCTGCAACGAGAACTGTGGTATTTTTGGTATTGGGATATTTGATTTTTTTGTCGGCTATTAGATTAGGAATTACACTGTCAATCATCTTTTGATTGTTTGCCAATTCATATTTTGGTGTCATTATTTTATTTTATATTCAGTAAAAGGCTTGGCCATTTGTTTCAATTGTTGTTGCTATTGTTATTTCATTCTCATTTCCATTTTATAATTGTGGGTTTATTTGAGAACAACTGCAATCTGATTAATCATTTGCCCTTATTAAAATAATAATATAATTTGAAGGATTCAAATTAAAAGTAAAGTAACAAATTAGAATTAAAAGAACTCAGGTTAGCTTTCCCCCATAAACAACTGTTGGGGGCGCTACACCAGCATACAGAATTCAGCACTGAACAAAAAGTCAGTTTTGGTTTGAGCGGTGAGGGAAGTCTATCTTAAATGCTTCTGATTGGCCATTGCGTTCAAGAAATCAACACATATGTCTGATTGGCTAAATCGCTCAACGCTGCAAACATGTTATAAATAGAAACTCTGGCCTATAAATCGTTTCTATTTTGTTTGTTGTTTTTGTTGCTTTTCTGCAATAGATAAATAAAAATGTATTCATTTTTTATATGTTTTATTCATAGATATTTCTAGTTTGCGGGAGTCCCGCAAATCGTTTTATTCTAAAGCACACACAGAGTGAGTGTGCATTACCGCCCGCGCTCGCACTCGGCCATCAAATCTAGTCCCGCGCCTCACTCTATTGGGAGTGCACGTCTCTAGATCAAGGACCCAGCTCGAGGATAGTGACGGGAAATATCGGCCCGGGTCGGGTCAAGTTGGGGCTCGGGCAGAGAATCTAAGCTAAGTACTCACAGCCTTTCAACACGTGTGTTTTTTTCCGTGCCGTGATGAGTCGTTCATTGTCTCTGTCACGCGACAAATGAACAAAAGACTCGGAAGGTAAAGTAATTATTTATGTTCACTGTAAATTATTTTTGACTGCATTATAATGATTTCTTAATTCAGAATATGATCAAGATTGAGTAGTTGGATGTGCTTCTGTTAAAAGTTAAAAGTATAACATTTAAAGCCCCTGAAATGAACGAAATGACTAGAAAAAAAGATTAGGCCAAGTTCATTTTGATGATTCCATTTTTTAATTCGAAGTTCGAGATTGTGACTTAGAAATCGTGACACCCCTAGTTGATACGTGAGTAGTGCATCAGCTTTTCATCAGTTCAGGTTATCAACTCTATAGAAGCCATGCTGTGGAATAAACGGGCAAGCCACGATGCCGAGTCCCCGCTCTCTACCACCAATAAGAACCAATAAGAACATAGTTAGACACTTTTACATACGAAAAAAGGAAAAAAGACAAAAATATTATTAATAATAAATATTAATACAAATTAAACATTCACATATTTATATCAATCTCTTATAATGACACTTATAATGATAATTCCTAATAGGTTATTCAAGTAATATTATTTAAATTTCAAATAATAACAATATTAAATATGTAAATAAATAAAATAAGAAATAACTAGAATTAAAAGGGAGGGAGAGTTAAATAACAAAAGTAATTAATGTAGGCTAATATTTATTCCTTTATTTTATGGAATATTCTTTGATTTTAGAGTTGCCCATATCTTTTCAAAATGTATACTTTTGCTCTTAAAGTTTAAGTTATCCTCTCCATAGTGTACTTCAGAAACTAAATCTAACCAATCATTTAAAACTGGGGATTCTTGCTTTCTCCAAAAAAATGTATTGCTTTAAAAGCTGTAATTCTCAGCATTCTAAATAAGTATAAGTCATCTTTGTTAAGTAGCATAGGTCCTATACCCAAAACTATATTTATCTATCTATAACTATATCTATCTTTATTATATTTGGTTTCTTAAAAATGTCTTCCCTGAATTACTTCTGTTCAATTTCTTTATTATTATTCTAAGTATAAAATATAGGCTATCAGTGTAATGAATAATAAGTTCACTGCAACTTATCCAACATCCTAAAGATAAATTATTATAGTTAGAAGATATTACTGGTGTTATAAAATATCCATATTCATTTTCAAAGCAAAATTTATATTTTAGTCAGAATTTTTGAGCTCCTATTTGGCGCACAATAAAATTGATATATTCTGTTATATTCAATAACACCAGTTATTGCTTCACATCGACAGCTTTATTGAGGTTTCATCTTTTACATTTCATAGCTGAACTTCAATATAATATACAGATTTACCAGCATATTAGCCATATTTCATCAATGAACAAAATACAATTATAGCCATACCCATAAAATCTCAGTAGCCTAATGTCACATTCATCATCTGCACCAGTCTGTCCTTGTCTCTTCACTACACTTCCCAGAATCCTCCTCGTCTCCACACCTGTATTCACTCCCTCACTTAACAGCCTGTCCCTCGTTATCATCATCTGTGTCACCTGTCTTCACATCATTATGGTTCATTTGTCTCTGTATTTAGTTCCCTCAGTTCAGTCAGTCTTTGTCGGTCGTTATTGTTATCCATGTAAATGTTACCTTGGATTATGGTGTATACATATAATCTTAAATCCACATTTATTTAAACAATAAATTACAGACAACTTGTAATATGTTTTTCTTCATCTTAATGTAGGTAATCAACTGGGAAAGTTTCATGGTGATATCTGATAGTTAAAAAAAATACCCTATTCACCTGTAGTGTCTAAGCAAGTTGCCTTAAGTCTTGTTTTCTGGGGAAATAAAAATTAAGAGTTTTTGCCTAAAATAAGCAAAATTATTCGTCAATGGGGTAAGAAAAATAATCTTGTTTCTGTTTGAATTAACATTATTTTTCTTACACCTTTGGCAGATAATTTACACAATTTTGGCTTCGGTACGATACCAGAATCTAATACCTCGGTATCGATACTAAATCGATACCACAGGTAAAAAAAAAAAAAAAGTCTCAATTTAAGTGACATGTAAAAAACACTGCTTGAAACTCTCCACTACCAAATGTGCAAAGAAAAGGTATCAAAATGTACATAAAAAAAAAAATCAGTCAGGGAACATACAGTAGGTTAAATTTTGATTTAGAAAAAAAAAACCCTGAAATTATACAATTAAAATAGGTTAATATCTATAATAATAGATTCACATAGGCTAATAATAATAATAGAATAATGAAATGACATGTAAACCATTAGCTGTCATGCATCAACAGAGAATTATCAACATTTATTGCATTTATTCATCTTGGTTTGGTTACTGTTTGGGTTCATATTAGTTTAATGCATTGCATAAAGTAATGTTAACATGCTAAACATGTATTAGTATATTTATTTTTTTAGGTCATTTAATTACTGATTGATATAGATTAATAAATGCAGCTGTAATAAATGCAAATGTAGCTTAATTGTAACATTAGTAATATTTATATTACTACTATTTCTTCTCTCTCTCTCTCTCTCTCTCTCTCTCTCTCTCTCTCTCTCTCTCTCTCTCTCTCTCTCTCTCTCTCTCTCTCTCTCTCTCTCTCTCTCTCATGCCACAGTGGCACTAACATATTACTATCACTAATACTAAAATTAATATTATTCAAATTTTTATTTTTTATTCATTCAAATTCAATTAACCCTTTGAGGTCGGCCGTCACGCGGGCGTGATGAGCTCACTTTTTTCCTTATCAGTGCAAAAGAGACTCAAATTACTCTGTTGATTTTTATCTTACATTTAAGTGTTGTACATCATTAGATCCTGTTTAGTTTCTATTTTTTTTGTGGGTACTCACAATAAAAACAAAGTGTTGTGCTTTTCGTCAAATAAAGAAAAATAAACATGATGCACGTTTTACCTTCTCTCCGTCAGTGAAGTCCATTCTGAAACATGTCCGAAAAAGTAACTGTAGCTCTCTCAATACTTGTCACAGAGATACGAGAGATGTCTCTTTATGAAGCTGAGATTCTCTTCTTTTAAATGAAGTAAGCCACTAAAAAAAATAATATTTCCAGTTTATGTAATCCATTTGAAACCAAGGAGAGGTGCAGTTTTTTCGTTCTTCCCTCATTATCTGTAATCAGCTGAGACCGCCACACCCCCAGAGCTTTTCACATGTTAAATAGGCGATATATGCATCGCAGACGCGGCACGCCCCCGATCACTGCATAACAACAGAAGATTCTTCATCAGAGATTCACTGATAGTTCATCGCGTTTTAGGGATGGAAGCACGCTACTCCTTCAGAGGATTATGGACAGCGGGGAATAATTAACCTTTTCCTCAGTGGAATTTGAAACTCAGATGACGAACGGTTGCATTTTGAAGAACGAATTGACCCCGAGGATACAAGGTCGGAGTGAGTTGTTTAGTGTTATGTATATCGATCTGCAAGTTTTGTTTGAGTTCTTCTGTGGTCTAGTGGTTAGATCGTGTGCCAAGCGTGTCAGAGGTTACGAGTTCGAATCCGCCTTCGGCAACTTTTTTTTCTCTCATCAAAACCGAATATGTTCATCAGTGGTTACAGTCTATATCAAACACACACGTATATAGGACACACGTTTGTGTGCATTTTATTTTGTGATTTCACCGGAATGAATAGTGTCCGCAATGGCATTAGATTGAAGAGATTTATATATATATAAAAAACAAGTTTGGTCTTTTTATGTTTTTTTTTTTTTTGAAAGGATATGTTAAGTGATATATGAATGACTTTAAGTCTTTATGTTCTTAGAAAAGATTTCTATTTTGAATAAATGCTGTTCTTTTTAACTTTTTATTCATCAGTGAATCATTCTTACTGTAGTTCAGGCTGCCTCACAGCACCTTGATGGGCCATTAGACATTGGGGGAGTGTCTTTAGTCTTCCCAGGTGTAAATCACATTAATATTCATTAACACTCCCACGCATACAGCACTGCTGACCCAAAAACTGATGTAAGCAATTCAAATCGTTATATTGATCTTTCTGAAAGTGTGGTCAGAATGATTGTCACTTCATTTTGAAGTAAAAATTCTAGCCTACAAGAATAGTAACTCAAAAGTATTGTGGACAACTATTCAGTATGTGTTAAATGGCCTTATTGCGGTGACATTTTTTTTTTCCAAAACGTACTAACCACGCATATTATTTTTTTTTCTATAAAATGCAAACATGTACATCCATTTTGCTCACATATTATTGTAGCAGAGTTTGTGCTGAATACAGCAAATTTATATGTTGGCAAATGGTATGTTTTAAGTAGCTGAAATAAGCACAAATGTCAGGGCATATCAAAACACCGAAAGAGCCTCAAAACAGCTCAGACCTCTTAGGGTTAATATATGTTTGTTTGAAAGTATAACAATGATGAGACCTAAACTGAATTGGTTCTAGTGCGTCATGCAAGCAGATTTCAGCTTTCGTGTTTACCGTATCATATAATTGATAAGCTCTTATGTATGTGCGCTGTTCAGTGTTCAATAAAAGTCTAAATAAAATCAGTTAAATGATGGACTAAACTGTCGATCTCTGAACAAGTCAAGATGAGCAACTGACAAGTGCTTCGGCAGATTTGATGTGTTGCCTCCCCGTTTGCAGAGTGGTGCATTGAGATCTGTTTCTTTACTTTTCTCATGACTTTTGTAGGCAAAGTAATGCCTTATTTCACTCATAGGCAAAGTAATGCCTTATTTCACTCATACTGCTCTCTCTATTTATTAATTTTGGGCGTGTAGAAATTCGAATGAGCTTCGTTTGATCTATCGTGATCCATCGTGTTCTTCTGTTGTCACCGTTTGCCGCTTTTGCATGACCCGCGTCAGTTTAGGTAGCGCATTGCCGCCTAGCGGTGAACTTCGAAACAGCAGCGCATCAAATACCGAATTGAACAAAATTATGATATTGTACCGTTTGAAATATAATATATACCGGTATTTTTGCAGTACCGGTATACCGCGCATCCCTAGCGTCAACTCACTTAATTTTGATTAATTCCCGTGGAAAAAAGGACATAATATCTTATGTAATTTTGCTCATCTAGTAAATGCATCTTGATTTTAGAATTTTTAGATATTTGGACTGGAAACAAGACAAAAATACTAAGTAAGAAAAGCATTTTTTTGCAGTGTATGACCTGGAAACCGATCGAGTTCAGCCTACTTTAAATGCATCTCAATTCTCTAATTTGAGGAGGAAGGAGGAACGAGTAAGGAGAAACGAGGAAGTAGGAACGAGGAAGGAGGAACAAGGAAGCTTCCAGAGGAGCGATGAGTGAGGATGCACAGGGGAAGTTTGGTAAAGGGGAAGTTCCCCTATGGGGAAGTTTTTCTAGTCGAGAAACCTCATGCACGCATAAACTCTCCTCCCCCTTCACATCTATCACAATAACTTTAATTTATGCTTTACCTTTGCAGTTTAAATAAATCATATATCACACATATATCAACGGGGCATCTTGCTTTATCTTTATTATTGATTAATATCTTAAATAACCAAACTTTAACAACATAAGTGCAGATCCTTTGAGCGCTGCTGATGACGCAGTGAAGTAATGCTCGAGTGATCAAGAATATTCCATATACCCCCACCTCTGACGCATCAACCTCCACCATGAACTGACGGGTGGGATCAGGGGCCTATAAGAATGGGGGACGAAAAAAAGCGGCTCTTAAGTTTGGCGAATACAGCCTCAGCTGTAACGGACCACCTGAACGTCATTCTGGGGGAGGGTCAAGGCAGTCAGAGGAGCGGATGGTTGGCTGAAGTTGCGAATGAAATGGTGTTAAAAATTGGCGAATCCCAGAAACCTCTGTAGGGCCTTAAGGGAATCTGGGCTTGGCCAATATACCACAGCCTTAACCTAATCAGGATCCATACGCACTCCCTCAGACGAGACGATATATCCTAGAAAAGAATCTGTGCATGAAAATCGCATTTCTCTGCCTTGACATAAAGCCCATTCCCTAACTGCCTCTGAAGCACTCGCCGGACGTGCTGAACATGTTCCTGGAGAGAAGATGAAAAAATCAATATGTCGTCCAGGTAGACATATGAACTGATCTACCATATCTCGCAGCACGTCATTGACGAGTGCCTGGAAAACCGCTGGGGAGTTGGACAGCCCGAAAGGCATAACCAAATATTCAAAGTGCCCCCTGGGGGTGTTAAAAGCGGTTTTCCATTCATCCCCCTCCCTAATGCGAACCAAATGATGGGCATTATGTAAATCCAGATTTGTTCATCTTCGGAACACAAATTAAGATATTTTTGATTAAATCTGAGAGGTGGATCACTCCTCCATAGGCTTCTGGGAATGAAACCTGACAGCCCCGAAAAGTCATTAAAGACATCGTTAAAATAGTCCAACTGACTATAGTGACTCGATCTTAAGTTTATCAAGCGACGAGAATACTTTTTGAGCGCAAAAAAACAAACAAAAATAACGATTTTCTTCAAGTATTCATTTCCTTCTCTGTTTGGCCTTTAGCTTTCACTTAGTGTAATTGCGTAGAGCTTCTGTGTTATACGTCACACGTAGGCTCACTATTGGCCGACGCTGGTCATGTGTGTGATGCGTGTGACATTCAACAAGAAGCGCTACGCAATTACACTAAGTGAAAGCTAAAGGCCAAACAGAGAAGGAAATGAATACTTGAAGAAAATCGTTGTTTTTGTTTGTTTTTTTGCGCTCAAAAAGTATTCTCGTCGCTTGATAGACTTAAGATTGAGTCACTATAGTCACTTGGACTATTTTAACGATGTCTTTAATGACTTTTAGGGGCTGTCAGGTTTCATTCCCAGAAGCCTATGGAGGAGTGACCCAGCTCTCAGATTTAATCAAAAATATCTTAATTTGTGTTCCGAAGGTCTTACGGGGTTGGTACAGGATGAGGGTGAGTAATTAATGACTTAATTTTCATTTTGGGGTGAACTAACCCTTTAAGACACCACCATGTCTTGGAATTATCCAATGCCATGTCTAATGATCTGTATTTTATAATGCCTTGTCTAATGACTCTGTATTTTCATAACTTTTATCATTTCATTCTACTCACTTTTTTGACTGACTTGACATGCGAAAAATCCAGTATTCTAGTGTGTCACATGTCCTCCACCTAATAATACCTACAGTATAAGGTGTCTTACCATTTTTGAAAAGGAGTTGTTGCTTTGTTGTAAAATAAAGACTATTGATTCTGGCATCAAAGATCTCTGAGAAGTGATTTTACACGAGAAAGAAACTACAAGATTACAGGCGAGGTGGTCTTCATTCCAGATTTCTCTATTCCCCATTTCCCTGTCTTCTCCTCTCTCCTTTCTCTCACCCCCTCATGCCAGCTGTATGTGTTTCTCTGGGGTGTTACACTATAAGGATTGAGCTTATAAACACCATTGCGGGACTTACAACTTCCTTGTAAGGTAGCAAAACATGTTGCTTACGTTTAAAATTGAACATATCCTCATGCTTACACATGGAAAAATCCCCTTCCCAAATTAAGAAAACTGTCCTTCAGTGTATTTATTTGTGGTACATTTGCATCAGTGGAAATGTTCCTTTTCCTTTTAAATAATAGACAACTGTATATGTATACATTGTCATTGGAAAACCTTTGCATCAGTGAACATATTTTGCATTGCATGCAAAAATGCATACTATGCAAAATATAGCTCATCCCATGTCTCTCCTCAGCACACATGTACAACACACTCTGACTTCACAAAATACATTATACACATTATTATAAAAATTAAGAAAGAAAAATAATACTAAAAAATAACATTTAACTATAAAATTTTAGTCTTCAGTCCCTCCACTGGAACTACGGCAGTCAGTTCCACACCATCACTCCACCAGTGGCCACCTAATGAAGCGATAGTGAGGAGAAGGAAAAGCAGACCAAAGAAAAAAACATACGATAGACAACAAAATAAACAAAATAAAGAGAAAATGGAAACATAAGGAAAACAGAAAAGGAAAATCACAAAGGAAAACAAAAATAACCCCAACCCATGTTATGTCCCCGCATATTATGTGTCTTTTAACGTCTATGTGTTTGTGCTTTTAAAATGAACCCCGATCATCTAAGAAAAGAAAAAATTATAACTTCTTCACTAATACCTGGACTCGTTCAATACCTGAACTCCTCCAGTTCCTAGCCAAAATAACAAACTAAAACTAGATAAAACAGTTTGTTGGCAAACTTTAGTTTGGCTTGAAAAAGCCAAGCCAGAAAGTTTGAAAAAGTTTTAAAATGCAACATTTGACATGATTTACCATGTTTCTAGTATGGTTTACCACAAACCCAGCGTGA
>CM070823.1:46471095-46613595 GCA_036326025.1 Chrosomus eos
GTTTGAATTCTGGAATAAAACCTACAGACTTTTAAAAGTTGAGTCTTTGCTTCATATTAAAGTAATAAAGCACAAAGTGTATTATGATTATTGAACGTCAGGCGCGCTACAGATGTTTAGTGTTTTTGTTCACACATCATTTTAGATTCAAGAAACCATACTGTATCATTACAGATTAAAATCGAGAAATTAATATTGTCTCGTCCAACTGTTGTAGCTTACGGTGCGTTCACGTGCGATGGTAATTATGGTAAATACCAAAAGCCGACTGGGATAATGCACATGCACGCCCCCTCATGTGGTATTTCCCACTGGGAAGCTCGTAGAATATTTTGATGCACGAGTTGCCGAGATGAGATAACCGTTGACCTTTTCAAAATGGCGGAGAGCAACGCGAGACTCGTGAATGGTAAAAATATGTACTATTCATGATCTAGAAAATATACAGCATATTATTTACCGTTTGATAAATCATCTTCTTGCTGTAGCAGATGACTTAAGCAATCTAAAATAGTTTTAGCTAAATAACAGGTCTGGATCTCCATCTTTTTACCACATTACGACAACAAAAGCACTTGAACAACGCAACACACCGGTAAATACCAGTTCACACGTGGAAAATATCATATTCTCCATAGCACATGAACACACCATTATACATGTTGTCACTGTGTCATTAATAATCATTTATAACAAACACCGTAGTCAATTTTGAGTTCATGGTGAATTTAAAGGGGTCATGAATTGAGAATTTTTGACATATAAGAGGTACAATACGAGTCCAAAAACAGCTTTAATTGAAACCTAGCCCAGAAAATTACTCTTTTTGGATTACATCATAGTGCAACTAAAGACCGCCTCCGCAGAAGAAGATCGACGCCCACTTCTACATCATTGCCTCTTTAGCCCCGCCCACCGGTCCGCCATGTCATGTAGTAGTGAATACCAGACAGACGTAAACACAGGATTGCGATATAGATGCTTCTGAGGATTACGAGTCCTTCGAAGGGCCAAATTGAAGAAAGAGCTAAACTACAATAACAAATATATAAATATATATGACTGAATCAAATGAATTACAAAATATATCGAAACCCCCAAAAAATATATATACCAAAAACAAACCCTGTAGGGCTCATACATGCACAAACAACAAGAACAACTAAATATATATAAGACACAATTACAAAGCAACAATGAAATGATCCTTTATACATCTTTTATGATATATTAAAGATGAACATGTTCTTGCTAGATGGGATAAACCATTCCATGATCTGTAAGACACTGTTCGTTTGTTCTCTTTATTTACTGCGGATTCGTTTTTGAACAAGACACAGTTCAACGCAGGCTTTTGAGAGAGGCTGTAACAGATCTGTGTTACAGATCGCTTCATATGCACTCACTTTACTTTCAATAACAATGACAATGACTATACGAATGACAGTGTGACAATAATTGGTTTACACAAAACACCAAAAGTCTATAACTGTGGTAAGTAACCGATCATTGCTAACTTCAGTACTTAACCCCTTAAAAGTTACACATAGGTCCATGGTGTCAAAGAACATGGGAGCTTGGGAGCAGAGACTTAAGTTTGGTCTCATTTTAAAGAAGATTATTGATGAAGTTGAAAGTTTAAAAAATGAGACCAAAAAAGAGGTTTAAGTTTATGAAAATAATTTTGCAGTACAGAAGAGTTTCATTTTAAGTGGAGCTTTTAATTGTACATTTCATGACCCTTAAAAGTGTGCAGCAACTTCTGGAGACTGTGTTAATAAAAGAAGTTGCCTTTGATTCAAAGTAATATCCATAACTGATAGTTTGATGGGAGTAGTTTATTAAGTATTTGCAACAGGTTTCTGTTTTTTGTTTATCGCCTCCAGACATGCCGATATTAACCCCATATGTTCATGTTTTGCAGTGGGGTCCTCCGCCAATTCAGCTTATTCATGCACAAAAAGTGCAACCAATGACTTCTCCAAAATGGACTTGGACTATGACAAGTACTCCACTATATGTTATCATCCCGAAGGAGAGGCGAGCACCTCCGCCTCGGTGGCGACGGGGTCCTTTAACCTGCGCTACGGCTCGGGTCGAGGGCACGAGGTTGTGTCGGTGTGTGGAGGCAGCGGGAGCATGAACGTGTCCTCCTCGAGCTCGTCCAGCCTGCCTAAACCCGGAGACCCGGGAGCTCCGGCCGTCCCCGAGGAGCTGGAGACGGAGGACGCCGACGCCGTGGTCTGTGGGAGCGCTGGAGACGCCAACTTCCAGCCGCTGCGCTCGCGCTCCCTGTCTCCGCACACGTCGTAGCGTAACCTTTCAAAGCAAGCGCCTGCATTCCCTCTCTCTGTGAGAACATTTTACAAACCAATGATGTCCTTCAAACGTCTTTCTCCAATCGAAGCATAGTCACACTTTTACAAAAAAGTGTTGCTGCCTGTTTAATTTGCTGAGTTACAGCAACACAATCACTGGACGTTTTGTTCCTGCTTAAGAAGAAGAAGAAAAGAAGAGAGAAAAGAAGAAGAAGAAGATCTGTGTAAGCCAGAAGGAGTGGATAGAAGTTGTTTACACACGTGTAAGCTAACGTGATCATCAAACGGCATATATAAATCAAAACTGCCTAATGTTACTGAATGAAATGTTGAAGCTTTGGGAGTGTTGATGATCTATGGACAAAGTCTTTGACAAACACACACATTTTTTCAGCTTTTTGTTAGAAAATTCATGTTTTTTTTTGTTAAACTTACCCCCCAGTGAAGTGTTGCTAAAAAATAATGAATGAAGCTTGAATGAAATGTTTTGTTGTTGTTGCTGCTGTTTAAAAGCAGAGGTTCTGTAGATTTGTACCATGGTCTGTCTGAATACTCTACACTGATTGGCTGGAAAGTGTGCAATAAAACAGTGTAATAAAGTAGTTCCAGTCAGTTTAATCACTGTTCTATATTAATGCACTGTTTTCATTGAAGCGCACACACTGATAATCACCGCTGCCCCACGACTCTTATTAGTGATTAAATAGCTTCGCTAATAAAGATTTCGCTAATAATAGTTTCTTAGCAATGAGGGATGTTCCCATTGCTGTTTTTGAAGTAATTAATCTCTTTCGGTTGAAAATGAATTCAAATAAATGCTGTAATTCATTCATTCAAATAAATGTAATGTTAAGCACCACTTTAACTCTGTGTTTGATTCAAAGCGGGCAGAATGCTAGGCCCGGTCCCTCGGTCACGGGCGCCGCGTGAAATACCACTACTCTTATCGTTCCTCACTTACCGGTGAGGCGGGAGGCGTGCCCGGGGGCAAGCGCTTCTGGTGTCAAGCGGAGGTCCTCTCCGGAGGTCCCCCCGGCGACCGTCCGGGACAGTGGCAGGTGGGAGTTTGACTGGGGCGGTACACTGTCAAACGTAACGCAGGTATCCTAAGGCGGGTCAGGGAGGACAGAAACCTCCGAGGAGCAGAAATATATTGAAAATAACATCAATTTTACCCTTACAGTCAAATATTGTGCTACAACATCAATAACAGCTTTCAGTTGTCAAGGCTGGCAAATGACCATGGTATACTCTGAAAAATGCGAGGTTATTTCAACCCAAACATAGGTTGAAACAACCCAGCATTTTTAGAGTCTATTAAGCGGGAAAACCAAACCATTTGAATGCCCTACGCGACGGCAAATGTTTATTTGCCTCAAAATCGTTTAATGCACAGCTAGCGTGGATTATCCCTAACATTTCGACTGTTTACCAGTACCTCCAGGATTTCGCGATGTCGCGATCGCAACTATTAACGCAACTTCAACAATCCCGTGAATTCAGTGCGCGTTGCAATTTTGACCAATCACCGCAACTTTTCTGCAACTTTGACCAATCGTCGCGGGTCTCTGCTAAGCGTCATCAAACTCATTCTTTGTTTTGTTCAGAAGACGCAGCAGACATGTGTGCTGGGGGGGCGCGATCGGACTGTCTGTGTGTGTGTGTGTGTGTGTGTGTGTGTGTGTTGTGCACGCGATCGGACTGTGTGTGTGTGTGAGAGAGAGAGAGAGAGAGAGAGAGAGAGAGAGAGAGAGAGAGAGAGAGAGAGAGAGAGAGAGAGAGAGAGAGAGAGAGAGAGACGCGGGGCACGATCGGAGTGTGTGTGTGTGTGTGTGTGTGTGTGTGTGTGTGTGTGTGTGTGTGTGTGGGTGGCGCGATCGAACAGTGGACACATGAACAAAATGACGTTTATTTTGTTCATGCATGACATTCAAACAGCAAAGTGTTTAGTGTTGTTTCCACGGACTTATCACGTATCTGCTTCTCTTTTGTTTTATATTTAAAGAATTGAGTTTGACCATTTTATTTTCCTTTCTTTTCTTGTGTTTATCACTTGTAATAGGCTACTAACTATCACAGTGCATTAGTTCACCCAGTTCCCGAACTCTCTCAATTCAGATAATTTTACACATAAAAAATAGCTACTCGTTCTATTGTCTGACAAAAAGATTAAGGAAATGAGAACCGCTTTATTGGATATTCGGGTATATAATATTATATTATATTAAAATACAGTATTAAACTTTTGATTTTTCCACCATTTAACTTTTGTGGCTAGAAAACAGTATTTTGCACTTTATTAGTAGGCTATATTGGCATCTTTCAACATGAATGCTACTTAATGTTTGTGAGGTTCTGCACATTTACATTTTTGCAGGTGCAGATCTTGTTTTTTAAAAAAAGCTTAGTTTGTTAGATTTTGCTGTGTCTTTAAATCGTTTGTTTTGCCTTTATAAGGTTACTAAAGGTTATTAAACTGGTTTTTGTGCTCATTAACGTGTGTTACAAAGTGAGCACGTTTGTCTCTGAAGTAAATTCTGGACTACAGAGCAGATGGTGAACAGTGTTTTCTGTGGGACATAAGTCTCTTTGGGGTGGACTTTGGGCTTTTTTTTTTCACTTAGTAAACCTATAACATGCACAAAAAAAGATATATAACACAATAAAAGAAAGGGGAAAAGCCAAAAAGCATAATATGAGTACTTTAAGTAAAAATCTATCTACCTTTGCTGTTTTAACCTAAAAACAAATGCAGAAAAACATCGCAACTTTCATCGCAACTTTTTAGAAAAGCGGCCGCAACATCAGGCATTTTAGGCCGCAACAATCACAAAAAAGGCCCGCGAAATCCTGGAGGGACTGGTTTACAAATAAGTGCAAGAAAATATTCAGAAGGCCATGAAAGTTTTGTGAATATAATCAATAATGCTGGTGCTGGCTGGAAAATTAAAAATAAAACACTGGTGGGGGAAGAGTTAAAAACTGTCCAATCTACTGAAGTTTACTTATTTGTGTGTGTGTTGGGTCTACCAAACTAATATTTCTCCCCCCTGCATTAACTAAAACAGAGCTTTTATCTCCCAGCATGCTTTGCTTTGGATCAGGAGAGTAAATGTCATAGAGTTTGACATTTAACAGAGTCTCTGTTGTGCAGAGTAAAGCGTGTGGGCAGTTGTGGGTGGCTATGAGTAAAGTATATAGTGTAAGTTGCTCCACTCAGTGAGCAATATCTGTACTAAAATCAGTGTAGAGATGAGTAACTTCTTACATGTTCATCGCAAACAGCTACAGAAGATAATGTTCAACAATAAACAGGACTTCATATTACTCATTGTTCACTCGTGTTGTTGTGTATTCATGTATTGGCAAATGTTAGGTTGACATTACCTCATGTTGTGTGTGTTATAGCTGTTCAATTTAATTGACTCATCACATGGGATAAAGTCTACTTAAAACAAAATGTGTGAAAATGACCTGTTTTATCGACTCTGTAGTGGGTTTTTTTTACGAGGAGGACCCTTGAAATATCGGGTTATTGCTTGAGTTTGAGCATGCTGGTAAACTCAACAGGCACATTATAAATCATTCCTAACTCATATGAATTTCTTCATTTTTTGAAACACCAGAAGAGAAGTTTTGAATCTTCTTCACATTATAGACAATGGAAGTGGATGTAGACCTGGGACTGTCAGGGTCATAAAGGAACATAAAAATACCAAGCATTTCCATATGACTGCTGTGGATACTAAAGGAAAACTCAGGAATCTGTATGTAATCTTATGGTCTCTATATTCACAGATATACAGGCGCCGTACACTATAATCTCTGCTTCACCTCTTTTAACAGTGCTACAATGCTCCAGTGCCATCTACTGAACTCTCCCGGTGTAACCCAACACATATAACTACTGCATCGTCACATTTCCTCTCCAGCCATATGATCTTTGTGTGAGTAACCACTGAAAATCCGCTGTGGTCACCATTCACTTCCACTTTATGAAGACGAGCGGTTTGCTATAACTCTTTTATGTTTTACACTGAGAGAGCCCTGTGTTTTGTTTCGTTTAGTTGTACGTGTCCAGCTGCTGTTGAATGTGTGCACATACTGTCAGAGAACTGCTCACAAACACTAGAGTAAATGAGTTCATGATGATAATGATCATAATTATTGAGAAGACCTATTATGCCATTTTTCTTTTCAAAGTCTTGTTGTTTTCGTACACTTCTAGATCAGGTTTTCCTGCTTGAATGTTGATTATTTTCCTCATATTCTCCATTGTTGCGGCTCCTCTCTTCCCAGTCTGTCAGTAACGCTCTGTTTACTTCCTGTCTCTATGAAGCCCCTCCTCCTGAAAAGCACACTGCGCTCTGATTGGTCGGCTGGATCAGTGTGTTGTGATTGGTCGAGAGCTTCGAGTGTGTTTGGGAAATGTTACAATTAACCATAACTTACCCTTACCATAACCGCCAGTTTAACACACTACTAACTAACTCAACCCCTTTATTCTGCGTATGAATTATTATAATGAGGAATATTGTGACGTGTTCGTTCCCGGGAGAAACTCAAGATACAATGGAGGCGTTTCAGGAGTTCAGAAACACTGATATAGAGAAGAACTGGAGCTTTTTCACTCTCACACAGCAACATAATGAACGATTAACATGGAGAAAAGCAGAATAGATCCTCTTGTGTCTTGATGTGCTTAAAGTATTGTTCATGCCAATTATAAAAACAAGTAGAAAGTGTTTTTCTTTTAAACTGTCAGAAAATGCATTTTCATAATAAAAATTTACATTAGTTCACAAAAAAAATTCAGATTTGAAATGAATCGAAACTGACGGTAGGTGCTTTATTTATCACTATACACACATATTAAATTACTTTACTCCTTTAAGGACATTATAGAAATATCTTATTCATACTAACAGCCAAATGAACTTGTATAAACAAACTTTTATTACACTTATTTGAGAATAATGCTAAAATGTCTTGTTAAAAGTTATAAAAAAAGAATCAGCTCTCAGTTTTCGGTAGCACTATATTTTACAGTTCTGTTCCCCATGTACATACTATGCACTTATTATAGTAATCAAAATAAATGTGTAATAACTATGTACTAACCCTGAACCCCTAAAACTAACCTTAACCCATGTAGTTACCTTATATTACCAGTACTTTCTCAAGTACAATGTAAGTAAACGTACTGTAAAATAAAGTGCCAATATGTTACGAAACTGACAGCTTGGAATTTTTTTAATGTGTTTTGCCGGTAGCCATGCTTGCAAAGTCTCAGTCAGCATAATGTCTGAATTACATAATGTGTCCCTGATGAGTTGAATATAAGAATTCATTCCCAGCTTGATTGACTTAACTCACTATTATAAAATGTTTGAGGGAACAGATTCTGGCTGATTCAAGCATTCATTTTATAGTTGTTTTATTAAGGGATGAGACATTTGGTAAGTTATCGCAGCATTTTCATATTTCGCTTTTCAGCCATGCACGCTCATAAAGAGTGACAGACAAATGTAATGAATGCTGCACAACCTGCTCAGAAATGGTTTCTCTCTCTCGTCAGCGCTTCGTCTGCTCCACGGCATGTGCGGATTTACTGTAGAAAAATGTGTCTTTGTCTGATTTTGACTTTTATCAGCCCTCATCTAACTCAACTTGAGCTCTGGTTATGTCAGTTTGAAAAAACTGCAAGACAACAGCTTCAGTTCCTCAAATGTAGTAGAAGCCGGTGTGTGTTGAGTGGCGAGTCATTCAGACGCTCCGACGGGGAGAGAGAGAGAGAGAGAGAGGACTAATGTCTGACGGAGAGCCTTGTCTGTGCAGTGCTTCAGATAACCCCCTGGTGTGCAATGGGACGGCTAAATCACACACCGACCCTCCGCTTATGGACGACTTCAGGAGAAAGCTGAAATATTTCTTCATGAGTCCATGCCAGAAATACAGAGCAAGAGGTCGTAAGCCATGGAAAATGATGCTGCAGATACTAAGATTGCCATTATCACCGTTCAGGTGTGTGATGTACTTTACCCAGAACTGATGATTTATCAAATTCTTCTTTTTATGTGTCTGTCACAAAGATTTTAAAGAGCACTGCTTTTCTTCACCTCTCTTTAGTGTGTAATGTTGCTGTTTGATCATGAAAAAGTTCTTCTCTATATCAGTGTCAGTGTTTCTGAACTCCTGAAACGCCTTCATTGCAGTCTTGAGTTACCTTGGGTTACCTAAAGCGTCACCTTTTGTATCTGTATCACAGTTGGTCTCTTTTGGACTGAGCAACGAGATGATGGTCACCTTTAAAGAGGAAAATCTCATCACCTTCAAACATTTATTCCTGAAAGGTTTCAAGGACAGCAATAAAGATCATGCGTTGTACACAAGACACGAGGTCCGTGAGCACATACTGTATGCAGTCAGAAGGGTGAGTCGTTTGGGTTACTGTCACACACTGGTAAACACTCAAGAAAACACTCCAAACACTCTACATATCCACATAGGAGAAATACCACAACACATTACAAATGAGAACCGGCTAGGGACTGAACTGAGCTAAACGGGAATATAAATACAGGGCGAACATAAAGAGAGACAGGTGCAAATGATAAGTAGTATCCATAGAAACGAACAAGGACATAATCAGTTACCAAGGAAACAGAAACTAAACAGAGCAAGGAAACAGGAACTAAAACACAATATCAAAAATAATAGTCCATAACGTGACAGTTCCACACTGGAACGAAATATGCTTTGGAACAACGTAATATTCATTGGTGGACGACAGCACATGACGTCTCGAGCGGAGCGCCTGTGAGTATAAAGGCCCTGTATTACACATCATCAGGCTTTTTTGTGTTCAGGAGCCGTTTTGTTTGTAACTTGTGTAATCGAAGATGAAATATGGATAAACCAAGCAGCAAGTGTCCTGGTTTATGACATCTATGAGGATACCCAGGATCTTTGCTCTGATTGCTTGGGAGTGGACACATGTGTCTACAGTCTAAAAAATGCTGGGTTGTTTCAACCCAAATTTGGGTCAAATATGGACAAAACTGGCCGTTGCGTTACATTTTTAAATGGCATTTTTAACCCAATGTTTGGGTTTGTCCATATTTTACCCAAAATTGGGTTGAAACAACCCAGCATGTTTTAGAGTGTAGCACTCGAGGGTGCGGAACGGCAACACATATTCATATTTTCATGGCTGGGTTTCATTTAAACACAACTAAATATTAAGCTGCTAAACCTAACATTTTAAATGTCTTCACATGAGTGACTGAAACTGCTTTATTGTTTGCATCAATTATCATATTTTTGATCAATTATCTGATTTTGTTGTTGTTGTTGTTGCAGTATCTACACCTGGAAAACCTGACTGTAGATAATCACGCGTTTGAGAAGATCGATGACGTGTTCACTCCTCTGTCTCTCTGTCAAGAGTTATATCGACACGCTAACATTTCCCCTGCCACTGAGACCTTCGACATCGACCCACATGTGGAGACAGGTCTGTACCATACTTTAGCAAAATTATTGTGAAATAAACGTGATACAGATATCATGCACAGCAACACACTATTAGAGGAAAAGTCAAACTCCACATAGACATATAAACAACATTAAAAACTTGATTTTCACCACAGGGGGACCATAATAGATTTTTCTTTTAAATGGTTTGGTCTCTAGATTTATAGCTCTCACTGTTTTGTGTTTATTTTATATATATTTTTATTTTTTATATATTTCAGAATGTATTTCTATTTATCCCATTTCACCGTACAAGAATGATGATTTGGAAAATGACATGAATCTCACTTTAGATTTTCAAAGGTGTGTACACTACTTTCTTCTTTGAAATACATTCATCAGTTTTATTGTGTAGAGTTTGTTATTCATGAAATTATATTTTTGTGATCTTTTGCCAGGTTGTTAGCAGTAAAAATCTATTTTAAAATAAAGGCTATAAATGTTCAAACTGTCCGACATCAAGAGCTTCCTGACTGCTATGACTTCAACATTAATGTACGTGTTAATACATGTTTGTCTTTAAAGTCTCAATGATAAAATTAAATTTCTCTATTTCCTTAACATCCAAAGAAAGTTGGTTTTTGCTTTAGCATTCAAAAATAACATTTTGTGAAAGTTTTTACTTGCCATAATCACACAATTTCCAGGATTGGCTAATTGAGGTTTGTACATTTTGTCACGTGAAAGCGGCACATTTTCCTCTTCTCCTTATTCTCCACCTATTCTGTTCATGTCATACCATTTTGTCACAAGCTGCCATGTTCTTTATTACTCAGTGTCATCTAGAGAACGACTGACTCAATGCTGGAATCCCTTAGGACAGGTTGAAGTTAACCGGATAAGTGTGTAATCTGCTGTGTTTGATTACAGATCATGTTTGACAACAGTGCACACAGTGGAAAAATCAAGATATCTTTAAGCACTGATGTACAGATAAAGGGGTGTAAGGACTGGAATGTTTCAGACTCAAGTAAGTTGATTTTCTGATACTGGAACATTTATCAGAAACACTTCCTCTCTACAAAACCAGCGGTCATCGCATATCACATAAATATACAGTGGCTCCAAAGTATTTCAGATTTTAAAAAAATATATATATGTATATGAATGATTCATTATATCAAACCAAGTGACCAATCTGCAAATAATGCCAGAAAGACCTTTTCTTAACTCTAACTCTACTTTTCTGATCTGATGTTGTCCAGTTGATTTTGAGTGGATGTATCCACTATGTTAGTTCCTCTAAAGTTCACACAGGTGTTAGCAGAATAATCTCAGGTTTCATTCGTCACAGTAACTGGGCCTGTTCCACAATGTTTGACGGCCAAAAAAGTCCAAATACTTTTGAATTAAACATAATGTTTTGCTTGAATAAGCACTATTCTGCTTACACTATCTTTTTCTGGGGCCGTCACATCAGATCCAGTACGGGGCAATATACCCCCTACCCAATGTGTTAATCTAAACAGTTATACAATTGCTGAACAAAAAAATTAGGACTTTGAATACATATTTAGTCACCTAGAATGATTCCTTCTGTCCATGTAGCTGGTAACTGCTATGTGCCATAATGAGATTGCTGTCTAAAGGTGTCTTTTGCTGTGTTTGTTCCAGCAGACAGTCACTTCCGACTCATTGTTGTGTTTGACTGCGTGGTCATCTGCTCCTGCTTGCTCTCGCTCGTCCTCTGCACACGCTCAGTCTGCACAGGCCTTCTCTTGCAGTTAGTAAGTCTCCTCGTCTGAAGCTTTAAGGGTTACTCAGCAAGTCCATGAGCAAATCAAGACCATAGAAGCACTGCTCTATTCTATTCTATTCTATTCTATTCTATTCTATTCTATTCTATTCTATTCTATTCTATTCTGTAACAATAACTGCACGCTATTAATCATTAGTTAAGCATTAGTAAACAGTTAATTCATCATTTATAAAGCATTAATAGACATTAATAAGCAGTTTATAAATACAGCTGTAAATGCTTTTTTCTTGATTTATAAGCATATCTATAATGTGTTTAATAATTGAAGAGTTCAGATGCAAAAGCCTCTAAAAGCCATCTGAAATTTCTTCTAAAATGATCATTTTTAGCAAGCTCGTATATTTAAATTCAGTAATTTCACTTAGATGACAATTAATGGGTCATTTTTCTTGCCATTAAAGTGAAATTATTGAACTTAAATATACGAGCTTGATAAAAATGATCATTTTAGAAGAAAATTTCAGATGGCTTTTAGAGGCTTTTGCATCTGAACTCTTCAATTGTATTTTCATACTTTGTTAATGATTAATTAATAATTTCTAAATGAAGTATTGCATTATTTACAAACCAGTTATTTAAGAGTTGTCAGTGATTCATAAGATCATAAGATGAAAACGCAAGGGTGTCAGTTTCAGATTTATCCACTCTGGGACCCGGTTTCAAAAAATAGTGGTTTCAGTGTCTGGACGAAACGCCAATACGATACAAAATTTGTACATATACAGCTAAACGCGTCTCCGTGTGGACAGGGCTTTAGTTTCCTCAGTTCATTGTTCTGTGTTGTTTCAGTTTGCGTGGTTGTCTATATATGTTCTGTGTCTCCTGAGGTAGCTGATTAAAGACTGTTCTTTTGGATATCCCTATTCGTCCTGTCGGAAGATGACAATACTTCGAATCTGGTCTGCCCTGTCAGGGGCTCTCAGAAACTATCAGGAGCCCTCCGACACATTCAGACAGTCGAAACAGCTCTTTGTGTGTTTAGGTGGCCGCACTAAAGTTCTGCCGGTCACAAAACAGAGACTTTCTAGATGGATAGTAGACTCTGTCTCTCTAGCCTACACCTCTGGGCCTGGTCCAGTGGTGTACCAATCAAAGACATCTGTGCGGCGGCAGACTGGTCCTCACCGTCCACATTTGTGAGATTTAATACCTAGAGGTCCCTGCTCTGCAGGCTCGAGGGCCCCGAGTCTCTGCAACATTATACCTTAATAAAGGGCCCGAGCTTTGTCTGGTCCTTGGGTGGATTGTGACTTTCAAAGTTTACTATTGACCTCGGGCTACTTAGCTTCATGTAATGGTTTAGGTGAAGTCGCTAGCTAATAGCACAGTTTTTAAAGGGGGTCCGCACTGTGTATAGCTACGCAATACGAAGTGA
Source organism: Chrosomus eos (assembly GCA_036326025.1). Taxonomy (NCBI): domain Eukaryota; kingdom Metazoa; phylum Chordata; class Actinopteri; order Cypriniformes; family Leuciscidae; genus Chrosomus; species Chrosomus eos. The sequence continues at coordinate 46,484,084 of CM070823.1, forward strand.
ACGTTCTCGAAAGGAAACGTACTCGGTTACTAATGTAACCTCGGTTCCCTGAGAGTAGGGAACGAGTATTGCACAGCCTGCCGTGCTATTACGCTTGGCTCAGGTGCTGTCGCTTCAGTCGATTTAACCTGACTCTATAGCGAAATGGTCTGCTTATATAGGCATAAGCCACACCCATTCTGCGGGTTCTGACGCGCACTTGGCGCGAAGCGACCCGATTGGTTTGCGCATCTCAGCCGCTTCGTCATAGGTTCTTCAGCACAGCCAATGAGCGATCTAGACGCTCTACTCTGTGCTCACTGTGCAGCTGCACTGCACTTTGGATATCCCTATTCGTCGTGCACTTCACAACCACCACCCCTTACACAAACTTCCACTGGCATTAAGATTAGCACAAAAATACTCTGGGCGGGAGCTTCACGGAATGGGTTTTTGTGGCCAAACAGCTGCATGCTGCCTCACATCCAGAGTCCAATGCCAGGCTTCAGATGGAGTGGTGTAATAGCTACAGGAATCTGGAGCAGTGGAAATGTGTTCTGTGGAGTGACGAATCACGCTTCTGTCTGGGAGTCTGATGGGCGAGACTGGATTTGCCGGTTGATAGGAGAACCTGCCTGACTGCATTGTGCCAACTGTAAAGTGTGGTGGAGGAGGGATAATGGTATGGGGCTATTGTTAAGCTATAGAGAGCCTAAGTCCCTCGCCTACGCTTCCGGCTCATGGGACCTTATTTTGGAAAAAAAATGTATGGTAGTCAATGGCGAGAGACAACTTATCTTTTTATTTCGTCTGAACTGTGCCCTGAATTACACATATGATGTTTGTCAATTTAAAAGATAATTATGAAAGTCAAGAAAGTAACAGTAGTTTGTCATAAATTAGAAGAGTAACATTTAGTTTTATGTGAAAATCGCTCAGTGAACTACATCTCTCGTCTCGCACTATGTACTGTACGTCACCACGCTTGTGTGTGTGCAGACTGGTACAAAACACACAGACATGACGGCGTAACATTACGATTATAACGTTAGACTATAGAAAAAATGGCAGACGTTAGCTTCAGTAAAGTTAGCTTCATTCATTGAGAGAAAAGGTATGACGTCACATGCGCGCATTTTGGGTTTGTAGTCTTTGTAATCACGTATTTTCACAGTCTTATACCTCAACAGTTTTACATCAAAATGCGACTTTCTTCACTTTAAAATGTATCTTTTAAATTGACAAACATCAAATGTGTAATTCAGGGCACAATTCAAACGAGATCAAAATATTTGTTGTCTCTCGCCATTGACTACCATACAATATCTTTCCGAAATAAGGTCCCATGGTGATCGACCGGAAGGGGAGGGAATTAGGCTCTCTATAGACTCCTTTCTTCCTGCACGGGAAATCTTAATGCTTCAGAATACCAAGACATTTTGGAAAATGCTATGCTTCCAACTTTATGGAAAAAGTTTGGGGAAGGCCCCTTTTCTGGGGCCCAATGCACAAAGCATGGAGCATAAAGACATGGCTGGATGAGTTTGGTGTGGAAGAACTTGACTGGCCCACACAGAGCCCTAACTTAACCTCTCGAACATCAGAATAAACTGGAATTCATCACTGCTTTACTGGAAGTATGGGCAAAAATTACAGGAACACTCCTAAATCTTGTAGAAAGCTGTCCCAGAAGAGTGGAAGCTGTGGAGTTGGGGTTACCAACTCCATATTATTGTCTATTTATTTAGAATACAATGCCATTACAGTCCCTTTCGGTGTAATGGTCAGTTTTGTCTATATACTGTCTAATTACCAATACTTTTGTCTATATAGTGTATATAGAACAAAAAAGGAAATGCAATCTGCATTCCAAATCAAATAGAATAAAAAAAACATTAAGCCTAAACTACATATAGTGTAATCAAACAACAAATCACCATCCTAAAACTAAAGAAAACGCTAATCAGCAGCAGGGATATGTAGCAATATGTTCATAGTCGTATCTATGTTATTAACATGTCATATACATGTTTTTTTTCTCCTCAGGAGTACACCGCGTTTGTGTCCATTCACCACAATAAAACAGTTTCCTGGTCTGAGAGAATGGAGTTTATCAATGGCTGGTACATTCTCATCATCATCAGTGATACGCTGAGTATTGCAGGATCAATTCTCAAAATATGCATACAGAGCAAGGTGAGCAGGAGATGTGCAATAGAGGCTGGAACAAACCGAGATTTCATGCTTTTTCAAATATCACCTTCCATGTAGACGTAGTCTGTAATAAAACTGTTTGTGAATGTAAAACATCTACAAAGTTTCTGAGCTCAAAGTGTAGATAAATAAAGTTATTGTCTCCCAAAAGAAAGAAGCTATTCTGAACTGCCTGAAACAAGTCGTCAGTGTTTTCTGCTGCCGAAGCAAATACATTTTGATTCACTTCCCAAGGATGAGACTGATACTGTAAAACCAACACCATCATTACTGTCAGAGTAGACCAATCACAACAGACTGGGTCATCTGACCAATCAGAGCAGAGTAGACCAATCACAACAGACTGGGTCATCTGACCAATCAGAGCAAAGTAGAGACTGAATGACACTGTTTCAGACACTTTGGGGAAAGAGGTGTTGTAGCAGTAAATATTATGATAAAACTAAATGTTTTGATGCATGTAAACCTAGAGGAGACAGCCAAAACAAAATTATGAACGTTTGAAATATCATCATAGGAGCACTGTAAAAGTAAATAAGTCCCAGTCTCAGCAGATAAGCCGGTGTTTAGATCTATCGCTAATGTTCAATAACTGCCTTGTTTCAGGAGCTGACGAGCTATGATGTGTGCAGTATTCTGCTGGGAACAGCAACAATGCTTGTGTGGATTGGAGTAATGCGTTATCTGAGTTTCTTTCAGAAATATTATGTAAGCTACTAATTTATTAACTTTTTGATATGTAATCAGTTGATATAATACAAAAAATGCCAAATTTGTGTCCAAATTCAGTAATTATATTGTAGTGTTTTCAAACCTAACAGACATTCATTTTTTATGAAATGTTTTGCTTGATAAGTGTGCTTGTGTTGTCTATTTTATTGCCACTATTCCTCCACGTCCACTGTCCTACAGGCTCATGTCCACCAGAACACAGAAGTTCAGTAGTTAATGCTTTGTAATGAATGCAAGACCAGGACGAGTGTGTTTCTCCTGAAACGAGTGTGTTTTCTGCTGAAACGAGTGTGTTTTCGAGTGTGTTTTCTCCTGAAACGATTGTGTTTGTGCCGGCAGATCCTCATCCTCACCCTGCAGGCGGCTCTTCCCAGTGCCATCCGCTTCTCCATCTGCGCTGTTATGATCTACCTCAGCTATTGCTTCTGCGGATGGGTCGTTCTGGGGCCGCATCATGAAAACGTGAGCCAACACAACCAGTCAAAGGTTTTGGATAACAATAATAAATGTTTCTTCAGCCTCAAATCCTCATACCGGTATTATAGTAATTTCTGAAGGATCATGTGACACTGAAGACTGAAGTAATGATGCTGATAAATTCAGCTTTGATCACAGGAATAAATTACACTTCACTATATATTCACATAGAAAACAACTGATTTACATTATAATAATATTTCACAATATTACTGTTTTTTTTTTTTATCAAATAAATGCAGCCTTGGTGAGCAGAAGAGACTTCTTTTAAAAACATAAAAAATCTTATCAATCCCAAAACTTTTGACTGGTCCCAATGAAGATTTTAAGAAGCCCTTATACCATACATAATATACCAAATCTACTGATTTTACATGCTTAAAATATCCTTACATTATTATATTGTCCTTATATAATCATATTATATTTGTTGTTCCATCCTTATTCTATGCACAGGTAGTGGACATAAAATACATTTCCTTCACATGTAGTATGGCCCCATCTTAATTAAGAAATTAATGAAATATACTAATGAATATACTTGCAAACATTTATTTGATGCGCTGAAATGTGAAAGGCATGAACTGAAAAACTTGTTGTTTGTACAGACACTTTTACACAATATATATAACATAATTTGAAGGAAAAAACAAAATACATTTTGTACCCATAAAATTGTTAACCATGATTTCTTGGAAACACACATTTTTTTTTTTTTAAGTTAAAATTTTATTTTTAAGTTTTGGATGAAGTATAGATAGAGTCGGTTGGTCTGGGAACGCCCCCGGGAACGCCCCGTCACGTGATGTGAATTTACCCCGTGGGGGAAAACATTGTCTACACGTGACAATCATGCTGAAGAGTTGTTTACTCGTTTTCTGTACTGCCAATATAAACAAAAATTATAAATTGAAGTTCTACAACCAACAAACCCGTTGGTAAAAAAGGTGTGAGCCTCCAGGGATTTTTGAGTAATTTTTGAGATTACTGTGTGAGTAGATCCCTGTGTGATATAGTAGTGGGTGTTAAACTCGTATTAGGCAGTGCCAGATTTGTCTACTCTTACAAAAAATAATGATAGTAATCCTATACGATTTGTATTATAATACTTAATAATTCCTATAAGATTTGTATTATAATACTTCTGTGATGTTCTGTAATAGGCCTACCTATAGTTTGTGCCAAAATACTATAGTATTCCTATAGGTTTGCTATAATATTTTATCCTAAAATACTACAAGATTCCAATGGTTGTTTTTCATAAGGGATGTCTCATTCACATTGGCGTTATCATCTGAAGATTGGCTTGATAGGCCAATCGCTACGTAATGACCATAGACAGTAAAAGTAATAATGACGCCAGCCGTGAACCTGTCAGCAGTCAGCACAGTCCCTCGTACTACTGATCACCGTTTTACAAAAGCATTATAGTTAGGAGTGAAGCATACGTATTGGTAAGTGACAAGGTTTTATGGAGTTATAGTGTGCAACATATTTGAGTTATAGGCTAATGTTACCGGTAGCTAGTAGCTACCACGATGTCTTACCTGGAGATTCAACCATAACAGAATATATCTCGAAATGACACCTCCGGCCATTTGGTTGGGTCATTGACCCAGTTTTTAATTAAATAAGGGCAATCATATCCTATTGCAGTTAATTTTGCAATGTATCGTTGCCGGTCGGCCTCCCAATAAGCCTCACAATAAGACATTTTTGTCATTCAAATACACACGATGCTCATGGCGTTTTCCCCCACGCCGACCACGCCCCCCAACTATGACGCGCAACCGACTGTATGTATAGCTGTAGCTTGTTTTGTACTTTTGTACTTCCTGTCTCGAGTGCCATGTTTGTAGTCCTTTGTATTTTTTCCTGTTGATTGTCTCACCCAGGCTTAGCATACGTATAAATAGCCCTTGTGTTTCCTTTGTCCGACGTTGATGTTTGTAGATGTGCTTGTGACTAATAAATTAAGCATTAATGAAATGAAGAACATGATAATAATGCGTATTTCTTCACAGTTTCGGACATTTAACCTGGTAGCAGACTGCCTGTTCTCCATGATAAACGGGGATGAAGTGTACTCTTCCTTCAAGAAGCTGCGGGACACGACCTATGTGGTGTGGCTGTTCAGCAGAATCTACATCTACAGCTTCATCTCGCTCTTCACATTCATGGTTTTGAGCCTCTTCATTGCCATTATACAGGACACCTATGAAACCATCAAGGTGAGTTTATATTCGCGTGTGGTGAGTTGTTTTTGCTGCTAACACACTGATACTTGGGCTAACACACTGATACTCGGGCTAAAGACCAGTTTACACCAAGCACGATAACTATAAAGATAACGATAAAGATAACTGTATGCGTCCACACCAACGAGCGGTCTTTTTATTCTAAGCATGCGCGCGCGCCTGCGCTGCGGTTTCAAAGTAGATTACATTGTATTATAATTGTTGTTTACAACATGTCATTGAATATGTTTTTGCTGTTCTTATTGCCTTTACACGTCTTTGCCAGCAGATGTCCTCAGCCAGCATGCTATGTTCCGAGCGCATCTAAACAGTGAATCTAGCAAGTCTAGTGTAATCGATCTAATCTAACAGTGAATTTAGCTGACGAAGTCAATGATGGGATAAAAACATTGCCTAGTCAACACCTTTATGTATACAACGCCTTTTTCACTGCAACTTCAGCAGTGTTGTCAAAACTAGCGCTGGATAGCCTACCTGAGGTAATTTTGTTACACTATGCTAAACTGCATAATATTTCATCGTTAATACTTCTCACCATTTATTTCCAGGATACGACTGATTGCTTTTCATCCATCTTTTTTAACGTATCCTTGAAAAGGGGGTTTGACTCTTGTTAGCCTACAGGATGTGAAGATATTAATAGGAAATCTGAAACCATCTTCCAGCCCCGCTGACATTGTCCCAACACCCCTGTTGTTGAAAATGTTTGATATCGTTGGCCCCTGTGTGGTAAAAAGAATTAATTTGTCACTTACATCTGGCTCAGTCCCCAGCTACTTCAAACACACTGTGGTAAACCCGATCCTTAAAAAGCCCAATCTTGACCCTTCAGAACCTAATAATTATAGGCCCATATCAAAACTTCCATTTATTTCAAAAATTTTGGAAAAAGTAGTGGCATGCCAGCTGACTTCCTTTATGGAGCAGCACAACTTATTTGATATTTTTCAGTCTGGTTTCCGGAGAATGCACTCCACTGAAACAGCTCTTATCAAAGTCTCTAGTGATGTGATGATGGCAGCGGACACTGGCCGCTACACTGTACTTGTACTTCTCGATTTGAGTTCTGCTTATGACACGGTAGATCACAGTATACTGATCAACCGGCTTCAAAATGAGATGGGACTATCTGGATCTGTCCTCCAGTGGTTCTCTTCCTATATTCAAGACAGAACCTTTAATGTTTCTATAAACAATGTACAGTCAGATGTGACCAATTTGTCCTGCGGAGTGGCACAAGGGTCAGTTTTGGGCCCTATTTGTTTTTTACTGTACATTTTGCCACTTGGTCATATTATGGGATGTTTTAAGGATGTATCGTATCATCTATATGCCGATGATGTCCAGTTGTATTGTTCTTTCAATGATGCTGAGTTCCATCGATTGTCACTGTTCTTAGCGTGTGTGTCCTCTATCAAAGACTGGCTGGCCACTAACTTTTTGCAGATAAATGCAAGTAAGAATGAAACATTGATCTTTGCTCCAGAGCATAAGATCCCGGTGATCAAACAGCACCTTGGCTCTCTTGGCTCCTCTGTCAAATCCAGCCTCAGATACCTGGAGGTTGTGTTTGACCAGGCCATGTCTTTGGAGATACACTCAAAACAGCTTGTCCGAAACTGCTTCTATCACCTCAGGAATATCTCTAAAATATGTAAAATGTTGTCAAAGAAGGATCTGGAAATTATTATTCATGCTTTCATATCAACTAGACTTGATTATTGCAACTCTGTCTTTACCTTCTTGAATAAGTCTGCTCTGAAGAAACTGCAAATGGTCTGAAATTGTGCTTGCTAGACTTTTAACTGGTGCCCCCAGAAGGTCTCATATCACTCCCGTTTTGTTGACTCTCCACTGGCTCCCTGTAAAATATAGGATTAATTTTAAGATTTTAGTGCTGACTTTCAGGGCCTTAAACAGTCAGGCCCCACAGTACATTAAGGACCTTTTGAGTCCGCACTCTTCGGTCTTCTGGCCAGAACCTTCTTATAGTCCCCAAGACTCGTTATAACCCGAGAGGACCTGTCTTTTCAGATCTGAAGACTTGTTTATTTAAGAAAGCTTTTGGTTGATGGGTTTTAACTAGTGTCACTTTGATTTTACATATGTACTGTATATACATTTTTATATTGTTTATATAAGGTTTTGTTTTTACCTTTCTTGTGTACAGCACTTTGTGATTTTATCTGTGAAAAGCGCTTTAGAAATAAACTTTACTTACTTACTTGTCAAATAGTGGAGGATTTTTTTGTACCTCGACGATTAACTTCTCTGCAATGTCGTCTGCCATTTTAAATGCGCGAGACCTTTAAATTAGAATGGATTTTGATTGGCTGTCAGTGTTTTATCGTTCGACAGCTGAAAAAAATAGTTCTGAAAGTGATCCCAACGATATCGTTCCTCATATCTTTATCGTTATAGTTGTGGTGTGAACTCTGTTATTCTTTAATATGGGGAACGATTTTTAGAATTATATCTTTATCGTTATCTTTATAGTTATCGTGCTTGGTGTGAACGGGCCTTAACACTGATACTCGGGCTAACACACTGATACTGCGAAGATTGCGCAACTCGCGCAGCGCGTCGTCCATCAGCTTGATCTCAAAAACAACATATTTTAGCACTAGATCTCTTATTTAATAGCGAACTAAATGAATGATCTTCTAGTTAACTGGAGATGTTTGATTTATTTGTATTAGGTATCCGTGCCTCAATGTTTAAAAAAGTGATGGGTACAAAATTACTCATGACGAAATCTGGTGGGGACGCGTACCCACCGTCCCCACCGAAATTGACGCCTATGCCTCTAAGCGAGCTAAAATGATGTATCAGTAAAATTTACACATTTCCCATTAATTGACCCTTCGCAAAGACCCGCCCCCCTTAGTTACTGTCGCTATGTTCCGACAAGCTATGCTGCTCTCATGCTCTCACCATGTTCTCACGCAGTGAAAAATACATCGCGGAGCAGAGAGGAGACTGACAACACGCGGACAGACAGGACAGACCAGGTTACTTTTCGGTTACTTTTGATATTAAACATATTAAACAAAGTCTCAGCTTTCAAATGTGGTCATTTTTTGAAAGAAATTTAAACAATAAATACCGTTTTGTGGCTCTTTAATGTGCCGTGACAGATCGCTGTAGAGCATCCGTTAAAGCTGCTCGTGATCCGATCATCTCTTCCTTCTAGTTCATTTATAGCATCAAATAAACATGAACGAACATAAGAAGTAATGTTGTTTTATCCGCGGAAAGGCGTCAGTATATTCATTTTACCAAGTTAAAATCCTCCTAACTCTACTGGCTGCTTTTTCGGACAAAATGGCGGATGGCGAAGTATGATTGGTTAGAACACCTGTCAATCAAGCTCCACGCGAAGGGTCAATTCAGGATGTTTCCTAGCAATGGAAATTATCCGAATGTATTCAGGAGGAAGGGCAGTGAAAATATGATTGTTTTTTAAAAAGTGGTCTTGTGTCTCACTTTACCCAGCTTAGGGGTAAACTGAGACAGACCAGAGAAATCAAGGGGGTAAACTGATCCACTTATTTTTTATCAGAGCCCTGGCTCCCTGGAAAGCAGATGACTGGTATCAGTCAGGAGTGAGTATGGGTGTGGTTACGAGGAGAAAAGTGATCACAACAAATGCCTCCAACCTATGTTGGGGGCCCTTTACGAGGGCAGGCCCATCGCTGGCCTATAGTCAAGCCTGGAGAAGCGCCTACATATAAACTGTCTATAGATGAGAGCAGTCGCTCTATCGCTGTAAGCCTTTCTCCCAAACTTAAAAGGCCACCACATCCTGGTCTGGACGGACAACGTGGCAGTGGTGTCCTATATAAATCGCCAGGGCGTTCTCAGGTCAAGCAACCTGCACGCCATGGCCAAAAACCTAATTTTGGGCTCAGCACAACCTGTCTAAGGGCGGTGCACGTGCCAGGCATCCTGAACCAGGGTGCGGATGTTATCCAGAGACAATGTTCCCCCAGGGGGATGGTCTCTTCACCCACAGACGGTTCAGCTAATATGGAGCATCTTCGGCGAGGCAGAGGTCGACCTCTTCGCCTCAGAAGACAACGCTCATTGCCGAATATTTTTCTCAAAGAGCAGGGACTCGCTTGCCCATGATTGGCCGAGCTGCCCTGCTGTTTGCATTCCCGCCGGTCACGATGTTACCACAGGTCATCGAACAGATCATGGAGAGCAAGTGTGCAGTGCTACTAATAGCACCTCTCTGGAAGACCCAGTTATGGTTCTCCGTGCTGGTACAGCTGTGGTGCCGCTGAGGACCTCGTCACGCAGGCAAAACCGATTTATCTACCATCCCCATCCCGACTTTCGGGCCTTTTATGTATGGCCCCTCAATGGGTACTCGGGTGTCTCCCGGAAAGGGTGCGGAAAACGATCACTGAGGCAAGAGCGCCTCTACGCTCAGAAATGGGTGGTATTTTCTGGCTGGTGCGCTGCACGGAGCCTGGACCCCTATTTGTGCGAAGTATCGAGTATACTCGTCCTCTTACAAGGGTGTTTGGATGCGGGTCATACCCCCTCCACGTTCAAAGTCTATGTGGCTTTGAACAGGGGATCGCTTCAGTCGACTTAACCTGGCTTCCTTTGGCTGAACTGGCCAATAAAAAGGCTTAGGCCACACCCATTCTGGAGGGCTCTGACACGCCAGGGCGCGAAGCAGCCTGATTGGTTCTTGCGTCTGAGCCGCCTCGCCATAGGTTTGTGCAGTTGCGGCAGCACATCCAATGACGCGCAAGCCGTTCATCTGTGTCTGCTGTGCAGCTGCACTGTGTTTTAAAAATTTTGGCTTTAATATTCCACATTTTTAAAACAGGGCTCCTCCTCCTCAATATCTTGTCAGGCTTGTCAATATTTCTATTCCTTGTAGCTGCTGTTATAGACTTCTTTCCTTCCGTGACCTCAGCGGCTGCACTCTCCATCTCCTCGATACGAGGGGTGTTTTGCCCCAGGTTGTCTTCCTGGTGTATTACCTTGGAATGATGGCTTTTCTACAATGTACTTATAACATTAAAAAATAAAACATATGTAATGTAATATTACATTAAAATATGTTTAAGACTAAACTTAACTTGTGCCTCATGTCTCACTTTACCCCACAGCATTAGTCTTACTTTTACCCCACTGCCATATTTTAGAAAAAAACGATCTCTCCTAGTAATTCAGCATACTCTTCAGCTAGCATTATCACGTGGTTTTACAAAAGGAATATGCTACAACTTCTGTCAAAATGAATAAATAAAATATATAAAAAATAAAATGTGCTTCCTGTTTTACAGCTTTTCGATGATGTTCACATCGCATAATTACGTCACTTCATAACGTTCCCATGGCAACAGGGGAAACCGGCGGCTCTTGTGTGAAGCAAACGCAACATTTCTCAACTTTCTGCTGAGATATATGTGACTTTTTTGCAAAGAAAATGCGATGATTATGAAATCATGCAAGCCTCGTATATTTTGCGCGGAAATCTGCAATTTATGCGGCGAAAGTGCGGCATATTTCATATTTGAAAAAATAATATGAGTTATTTTAAATGATTCCTCAGGCCAATATACAGCGCTTGACACTATCAATGCTCCGAGCAGGGCTGCCCTCCTGAAATACTGCCTGTGTAAGTTTGGAGAAGGCGCACCGTCTTTCGCTTTACGACCGTCACGTGACCACAGGCTCTGATATACTCATAAGGCTTTTGCTACTATTTTTCCGTCTGCTCGACTCCTGGCCACGGCTGAGGCAAGGAAATTTTTTAAAACTGCTAAAACAAGCAGTTTGTGTGCATTTTATTTTGTGATTTCACCGGAATGAATAGAGAGTCTCCAGAATGGTGATAGATTGAAGAGTGCGTCCGCCACAAGACACACTGTATCCATGACACTGATAGCAGTGACACGAGCACTCAGATTGAGTTCAAAAACACATTTTAGCTAGATCTTTATTTAAAGGCACACTATGCAAATTTGTACCTTAATATAACAGCTTCACAGGGGTATCAGGCCGTGAGTGCAGAGACGCTCTGTGTGAGTGGTGTTTACGGCAGTAACGTTAAACACAAGTACTCCACAGCGACTCTAGGGGGCGCTGTTTGACAAAACCGGAATTCCTGCATAGTGTGCCTTTAATGCGATCCGGCCGCTCATTTGCACAAAACAGTGCCTGGTGGCTCGAGAACGAAATAGGTTTCAAGGTACAAGCCTTGAAAAATGTATAATACAGGATTTGTATCGCTTCCGCTCTTGTCCTGACAACGTTTTTTAGCTTTACAGAGGTAAAGGGGTAAAGGGACGGGTAACAGCCTTGTGTAAGAAAAGACACAGCAGCAAATCAGTTATCAGTCTTAAACACTGACGGCTGTGAACAGAGCCATCCATGCTAATCATCATCACCTTGACCACTTCTCTCTGTTTAACCGCAGCATCACCAGACGCGAGGAGAACCGCTATCAGAGCTGCGGGCGTTCCTCGCTGAGTGCCGGGACACAGCGGACTCGGGGAAGTACATGAGGATGAAGAACCGTCCTCCTCCTCCTCTGCTGCCTCTGCTGCTCCTGAAACTCACCAACTCTTGCCACATCAACATGAAAGGCTGAAAGATTGAGAGGTTGGAGCCAAAAGCTTTTTTTCGATGTAATCGTTCACACCGCAAGTCTTTATGCTTCAATTTAGATTTTTTGCTCAGATCCGATATTTTGTTTGGCCGTTCACATTACCTTTTAAAATGTGGCCTATATCAGATTCCAGTGTGAAGTGTTTGCGGTTTCGAACTGACCCGCATGCGTAACAGAACAATAACAATGACATCAGACGCAGCACGCTGTTGCACTAAAGTTGGGGAGTTTATGGAGAAAGTAATCATTTTCGCTTTTATTTCAAAATGTTTGTGTAATGGCATCCTTAACATTAATGAGCAGGTGCTGAAGGAGGAGAAGAATGAAGAGAAAGTTTGGCAAAATTGGCTATTTTGCGGGGTTATGGCTGCATATTCCCTACAGAGGTCCGTGTGGATGCGGAGACGAAGCCGGGAGTGGTGGGAATGTAATGTGAGAATTCAACAGAGACACTGATTTTTGATAACTTTCGGATATCGAGGGCAACTATTGATTATCTCTGTCAGCACCTCTCCTCAAGACTCCTAGGGCTAACTAGCCGGCGCATAATTTGTGACAAATGTCGATGGAGATTGACGTAAAATCTACGTAAAACGTAACATCAATTGACGGCGATTCAAATCCGCCTTGGTTGTTCACACTGCTGCCGCATTTAAAAAAATCAGACCTGGGTCTGATTCAGGACCACATATGGAAATGGTCTAAATCTGATTTGAAAGCAATCAGATCTTGGCTAGATTTGAGTGTTCACACTACTTCTGAAGAAGTCTGACCTGGTCACTGACCCCAAAAAAAATGTTTGGGGCACTTTTGCCTGCAGTCTAAGGTGTCCCAACTTACTCATGTGTTTTTATACTATGTCGAATTTATTATATTTTGGTTCCCAAAGGTGGGCATAAATACATGAAAATGTATTTGAAATAAAAATACAAAATACCTCAATTGAAACAAATCAAAATAAATGTATTTAAATATAAATGTGATGTATTGAAAATACATGTGAAATTGTCCATCCGATGAAGTATCCCCATTCGGCTGAAATCTGTCTGGGTCTATTCTGAATGCAAACCACATTTTAGTGTGTAAAACTGCTGGGAAACTTTAGTTTTCATTACTCTTCACTTTTCCATTTACAGTAGGAAATGAGAATTTACACACACACACACACACACACACACACCACACACACACACACACACACACACACAACACACAACACACACACACACACACACACACACAAAAAAAAAACTCCATCACCATTATTACTCTCATACTGATTTCCTCAACATCGACACTGACCCAGTCAACAACCGAACATTATGGTCTTCTGTAGAGCTGCTAATGGCTGAAGGAAACTCATTTATAAATGATAACTTCCCACATTTATTGAACTGAATCAACAGTGAACTGACCTCAGATGAATAAAGACACTATTGTTGAAGTTTGCATCATTGATCATTATTCTCCTGTTTATTACCGTGAGCTGCTTTGAAACCATCTTTATTGCATAAAGTGCTGTAAAACGTTTCAGTTTTTAATGGATGTCAATGGAGGAGAGGCTTCAGTGCACTGAATAAACTGCTTTTGTGGAGAAACAAATCACTTCATATATTGACTATAGTTTGTCTGCTGATCTTTAATGTATTTTGAAGTGAGCTATATTGCTATATAACACTGAAAACATTTGCTGTATTAAAAGTCACTGTTAATTCTTGTGACAAGTAGTTTACAACACCGACTGTCCCAATCTGTTATTGATGATGGTTAATATGGAATAATAAGGATGTACAATAAACCCTGTCAATAAAAAACTGTTATGCATCTTATCTTATTGTCGTATTTATTGCACACTTTAAAACTGAGCAGAATACAAGGTTCACTTCACAATCTCTGTGTGAGGTTAAGGACGCATGAGCAGAAGGGCTTTTCTTGAACATTTTATGGTCTATTGTTTTTATTTTATTTAACCAGGAGAGTTCCATTGAGATTACGAGCCTCTTTTGTGACCTGGCCAAGACAGCAGTACAAACACATACAGACAAATAACACACAAGACTAAAGCTAACATTTCATTTAATCATTTCAAATATGTTTTACAGTCTAAGAGCATTTACATATTAAGGCATCTGCCTCTAAATCTTTCATTTTGGATTTAAAAGCATTTACCGAGATAAATTCAATGAGTTTCAAGTCCTTTTGCAACATATTCCATGCTGAAGGTGCAGATTCGTTTTAAAGCTGTTTTTTTTTAGGTTAGACCTAGACTGTTTGTCATTTTCACTTTAAAATGCCAACTTTTTTCAAGAACAAATTGATACACTTCTTTCTTAAGTATTAAAACTTCTGGTTAGGCATGTAAAGGTTTAGGGGATGTTGTTAGCCTATATTTGAGTTAGATGTGTTCTGCAATAGAGCCAGTAGATGTCAGTGTTTACCGTGACGTCAGAAAGAGACGAGTATAATACATCTCACTAATATATTGATAGCTTTGTCCCACACGCTTTATTTAGTCTATTTTAAGGTTTGTAATTCACTGACGTAAACGTAAGTTGTATAGATCATGTGGCTGGATGGAGACGAATAAGCTTAGGCTATAATCATATTTAAAACCAGCGCCGTGCAAATAAAGGCAATTAAAACACTGCAACCTGTGTCTGAACACACTCCTGATCTGAAGACTGAAACACACAGCAAAGGCTATTATTACCGATCTGTGTAGTGTGGAGCCCTACGGGGACAGAAATATGAGATGGGGAGATCGCTTTTGCATTGTTCGAGAGGAAATTAGCATTAGCTTGCAAAAGTTTCCTATGGGACTTCCTAAAGTCTCAGCGTTGCTTAATGTATTAAAACAGTGATATTAAAAGACTAAACTCAGTAGGCTAAACACCATAAAAAAGCAAGTTTGTGTGTCACTTCATTAAGGTTGTGTGAAATAGCTTGGTGAAGTAGTTCTCCCTCTGTTTATAACAGTACAGTGATTCTTTTTTCTTTTTCTTTCTACTTCCTCTTTAATATGTGTCTATATTTTCTTTAATATCTTTGCTATGAATTTTATCCTTAGCTTTCATTGCAGTCCCTGATGTTAAAAATGTTATTACTGTTTTATGATAATATTTATGTGAAACACAGTATTTTTCTAAATGTTACATGTATGTTTTGTTGGAAATAAATGTTAAACAAATGAACAATCACCAACTTTATTATAATTTGAATGGCTTTAATTACACCTGTGGAAATAAAAGACTTTACAAAAGACACTGAAAATAGGGTAGCTTTTATTGTATTGCTAATATTTCAAAGCTTGCTAATTAAGAGAAATAGAAAGAGTTTAAATAGAAATATAGCGATTCGTCCTTCTGCGACACAGCTCCACACTGAAGACTTTTAGTGCTTCGAGTTCATCATGAACAATATTTGTTGTGTAAATTCATTTTTATTTATTTTATATGTTGCTTTATTTGTTCTTCAATATTACATGTTTGGACCACAACCTATAGAGGAAATATTTTAAACAAATAAATTATTGAATTAATAAAGAAGAGTGAATGAAATAATAAATGAAAGGTAGGCTATATACAAATTTAAATAAATTGAGGAATCATTGTAGGCTACTAGAAAATATACAAATATTAAAATATGTACGTTTGTATAATATATTTTTTAATATTATTATTTACAGCTACAATATTTTTTTAATGATTAATGTTTTTGCATACATTAGTTCCCTGTAGACAGACTGAACACCTGTTGCGTGTCGTCACAGGCAGGTAGGAGAGATAATCCAGCCAATGAAATGGCGAGATGCTGGTTGCCTGACAACAGGCTGGCCAATGAGGTCGTACTTGTTTATTTTGAAGAGCGGAGGTGCGCTTCAAATCACCCAAACATCGCCTGCGCTCCAGGGCATGTGAACGACACTCGCACTGCAGTCTCTCACACACACACTCGGGATCTTTCTGATGTAAATCTAGGCAGTCCAGCACGCGAGCACACGCTAATCTGACGGGAGGAATACGCGGAGCTGCATCTGATGTAAGTCAACATGTGTGTCTGTGTTATTAGCGCTGTGCTAAAGTTCACACTCGGGCTGTGTCTCTAATGCCGTGTGTTTCCTACATAGACTGCGTGTCTAGGGTCGAATGGACGTGTTCTAACCCGCCTAGAAATGCTGTCTATGTAGAGAACTGAAACAGACCCACTGAACGCTAGCTAACGGTCATTCATTGAAAGTAAACATGTTATTTTTCTAGTAAGTAATAATGCAGTGAGAATCAGATTGGACGACTGCAGATAAGTTCGTGTTGATAAAAATGAACATTTCTGAAGCAATGGTGTTTTTAAATACAAATGTATTGAAATTTAGTTACTCGAAGTTTTTCCACACAGGGGCGTTTCTGTCATAAACAGATTGAGATTGTTTTCTTTGCACGAATGTAACGTTTGTTTATTATCTGATTTTGACTGAGGAATTGATTGGTGGTTTGCTATTAAAATCTCATGTGAGTGACAGGTCGCCCCGCCCCCGCGCCAGTGAACACGTCATCAGAGATGAGAAATCTGAGGGAAGTTATTTTATTTTAAGATTATGAGGCAGTTATGACGATTTTACTTGGTGTGCTTTATTAAAGGACTGGTTTAAAAAGATCTTACCATCCATAACCTTTTAGTATTTTATAGAAAATGAGCCCTGTCAAACAGCTCCTGCCAACAGCTTTTTTCATTCAGTAATGACAGTTACTGAAAGCAAAGTACAGTTTAAAACATAACATGACTCCAAGCATTGAGGATTAATTATGAACTTGTTGTTTCACACATGCCCATTATCTGTAAGCTATGCCATAAACGTTGTGTCATGAAAAAGGCTGCTGTTAACAAATGGCTAAATGGACTCCAGATGTTGCCGAGGGCTTTGAACACAATGAGCAGAATTGATGCAGCCATGATAACTATCAAGATAAGCTCATGCTGAAAGAAAAAAGACATTTATTAAATAATTTTGTTTTATTAGACACTTGCAACATGAAGACATTTCCAAAAAACAAACAAACATGGAAACCAGATTCATCCACAATACCACAAACAGAGCGCAGTGGATTATTTTAAGCATAGTGATGGTGACGTTGATGTTGTGATTGTAGTAGGGCTGCACGATTTGGGGAAATGTCATATTGTGATTATTGATGGCGATATAATAAACAAATGGTTTCATGAGTGAACTTGCTTAGTTCTCAAGGAGAATGCACACACAGATTAGTGATAATGCTGAAATGAGTATTTCTCAACTCAAACTAGCAACGACTAAATGATTGATAACACCTATAACGATCAATAAGCCATTGATGTCTGGATAAAATGAATGTCACAGTCAGAACATTCGCAGGCAGCGCGCTCTTTCTTTCGTTTTTTTTGTTTTGTTTTTGTCTTGTCGTGCTGCGTGCATGAATAGTTTAAAAACTTTTGTATGAATAAAGGCTCGTACACACCGGGACGAGTATCGGCGCGCGTTATTCGTCAGCGTATTTCACCACGTTTTTTGTGTTCACACCCAAGCGATTTTCGCTTTACGCTTCTGACACTCGCTTGTCACTCAGAAGAAGAGAGCAAGTTTGTGGCGTTTGTCATATAGTTCTTTATGTTCCGACAGCAACGAGACCAGCAGCTCTACATCCATCTGGCCTTGCATCTTCCTCGTCTTATTTCTTCCTGGCAGTGTAGACGCTACTTGGCGTATATCTTCTTCGCCGTTACGTACGTGTGCTCGGCAAGACCGTTTTGTGTTTTACAAGTTGTTTTACTGTTTTACTCCAGACACCTGAGCAAAAGCGCCAATCTCATTGGTCGGATAGTTTTTGACGCGGCGCATCAAACCAAAAAAAACGAACCAGAGGCGTTTTTAAAAAAATGACGCTTTTCTGCGTGGCGTTTTTCGCGTCGGTGTGCACACTCACATTGGCGCCATTTGTATAGTCACGAGGCGTTAAACGTCGGCGAATATCACACGCGAAATTCATCCCGGTGTGAACAGGCCTTAAGAGCGGGATCATGTAACACTAGCCAAATGATGACAAAAATTAACAGATGCTGGGTTAGCCTAAATGCCCTAATTTGTTTAGGCTATTTCATATAAAATCGCAGCATTTTGCGTCATATGATCGCATAGGCTTGACATTGCGATTGCGATATGATTACTCGTGCAGCACTAGATTATAGTGTAGTTAGTTTATGGCCTAACTTTTGCTTATGTGCAAGGTAAGGTTAGATATGTGCTTAGGTTGCTTTGTTTGTTACTATTTTGGTTGGTTAAACGGAGCAAAAAAGACAACATTTATGTCCAAATGAAACGCACTTAATATTGTAGGGTTAGTTAGTTCACCCAAAAATGAAGCAAATGTAGGCTTTTATTCACATAAACATCAGTGACCATAAACAGAAGCTCAGCTGTACTTTTTTGACACACAAGAAGAGCCAAATAATTGGTTCTTGCTGAAGCTCAAACGTGATGTGTAACACGAGAATGAACCTCAAACAAGCGAACATCCTTGAGCTTCCATTTACCACAACATCAGTGATGTTAATGAATGTTTATGTGAATAAAATCCTGAATTAAATCTGTTCATATAAAGCAGTCGTGCCTCTACCGAAAATGTGCTGTAACAGCTCGTGTTAGTATAGATTAGCTTTACAATCACTTTATGAAGCGTCATGTCGTAGTTACTATCACTCTATTGCTGTCGATGCAGGGACAGAAATCTCTTGGATTGGATTAAAATATCTTAATTTTGTTCACTTGAGTCTTACGGGCTTGGAACAACATGAGGGAGAGTAAATGATGGCAGAATTAAAAAATTGATGTGACCTAACCATTTAACTTCTTGTTTATTGAGCTGTTGTATAATCAGTATCACATTTGTAGCCTAATTGTGCTGATATTTGTGAAAAGGTGTTAAATTTCTAGACAGAATGTGTAACTCTTGATCAGAATGGGATTGCCAGAGGACATCTGCTCAGATCTGTGTTTGAATCATGAAAACACAAGCCAAGATGATTTTAATAGGAATCTCAGGTGTGCCAAATAGCAGTTTTAGGTGCATTTCTATAAGAATGACAAAAATTAATCTTGGTGTCGGGAGGTTAATATATTGTTCATCTAATTCCAGAAAACCTCTTTCATCACTCTGTTACTCTCTTCAAATGTGACAGCCATTTCAAGCTGATATTTCTGCTGTTTGTTAAATCTTTCAGAAGTCTGGGTCACCATGAAATCAAAATGGACAATTCCTATTTTTTTTTTCATGGAATTTTGCATTGTTTATTCAATTATTTATCAGTTTCCAATGAACAAACATACCCCCGAATGCATTTGTCAGTGGTGACACACAGACCCAGCTAATCAATAATGAAACTAACTGTTGTTCGTGTTGAATAATAGTTGTTGTTTGACAATTAGCTCAGACGTGACCCAGCTCAGATTATAACGCTCTCTTCTGTCACAGCTTTACTGCCGCACAGCTTCAGGTTTTTTTCAGGTGATGTCTAGATCGATTTGACTTGAGCTCTACATGAATGCGTAGCTCTTGTAATAGAAGTCATTACTAACCCCTGAGGAGTGACAGCTCAATCCTCCTGTTTCTCCTGCTCTTCATGTTCCTCACCCCCTCTGTCTCCCTCCCGCGGGCGCTGTAATCCTGCAGTGATATCCCCTGCTGTTTAATCCGGCTTCAGAGCCTGTAATCCAGCCTGACCCCTGTGCTATTTCAGGAGTGCTGATGGCCGAGTGCTAGCCTGCTTCTGGAAGAGTCCCGGCCGAGCTGAACGTGGACCTGATGGGAGACTGGTGTACTCCAACAGCGATGGCTGACCCATCTCTCGGTGAGCTTCAAACATGCGGAGGTCGTGTGTGGGACTTGGGCTGGGTCTTGTACAGAGACTGAGCTAATTTAAGGATTGTTTATAATTAATCTGTGTAATGTTGCACCATATTGAAGCTAATATATTTCGCTTTGTACTTTTTCTGTAATGAGTTGGAAGGAGTAGTTTACCCCAAAAAGTACATTTGTCATTGTTTCCTCCACCTCATGGTTAAAGTAACACCAAGTAACTTTTCCTCTTCGGTCGCTCTACTGGTTGGAAACGAAATTGTCCATTGCCGCTGTCGTAAATAATCTAGCCTACCGTCGCACGCACGCTCGCTGTTTACCCAGCACCGGCTTTAGAATGAACGATGTCCACAGACAAGGTGGAGTATGTTACATGATTTCATGAAAGGATGATGTATTGCCACATCAGAAACGAAGAAAAACGAAATAATGACTATTGTAGCGCTTGACGTAAATCAGTCGAATTTTGTAGTTCTTTTTGTGCACGGGTTCCTACCCAAACCCGAAGTTACATAGTGCCAGTAAAAGCGATACAGACCCGTCAGGCGATGGCAGACGAGTCATTTAACTTATTTTAAGTCGATGTACCATCACAAGGGTCTTGGAAATATATTATGAAGGTTGAAAAACTACTTAGTGTTACTTTAAACTAGCATTTTGAGGCTAGTAACTTTTGAACTGTAAGGCCTGGAAAGATAATGCATAGCGCAGTTTAAATTCCCATCAATTTCTGAAATATTTTTCACCAAATTTCCCTCAGATCCTTGTCAGACCACCCTGAAATGCTATTTAAAACTTTATTCGTATCCAGTATCTTGGCAACACCACTGGCTAATGTTATGTGTATAAACTTATTTCGCATTTGTTCTGCTTGGACCCATAATTTTTGCTTGCATCTATTTATTGTTGTTTTTAAGCTTTTCCTGCACTTAAACCTTTTATACTTGCCTTTTTCACAGCTACTCTACACCATGTTAAAACAGTCATGTTAGGCATGTCAAGGCGGGCTTCAATAACCGGCTCTGGCGTTTCTTTTGTCTTCTGTGCAGCAGACGCTAAAGAGCTCTCCAGTATTTCTGGGATCAGCATGTCTCCCTCCAGGAGAAACTCTCCCCATTCCCTGCACTCCTCCACGGCTCTGCCGAAAACCTCCTACAGCGTGCTGGGTGCCTTCTGCACCGAGGACAACGTGTCGCAGTGCATCGCATATATCAATCAGGTACATTGCACAGCTGTTTTAAAGTATTGCTCATGTGTTAGGCCTCAACATTTAAACTATTACTATGGATAGTGACAAACTATATTGTGTATAGTTCACCCAAAATTAAAAATTCAAGTTTACAGAGATTTAGTGTCAGTATTACATTAAACTGCTATATATTATGTTGAATTTAATGTATAATAATGCAATGGTGGAATATTTGTGGGTCCTGATAATGCCAAATGTCTGTAAAAAATGTCCTACAATATTTAATAAATTAGAAAACAAATCCTTAAAATAAACATGTTTGTACTTTAGATGGCAACTTCTTGAATCTGCAATCATATTACAGTATTTTTCACAAATAAAGTAATTGTTTAAAAATATGTGAATAAAATTTCTAAATCATCGGTAGCGGGCAGCACTCTTCAGATTTTGGTAGCCTGAAATGAATTTTACTAGCCCAAATAAAAAGACAAGTTTTAGGCCCTGTCCACACGGACACGGGTATTTTTATAACCGGGACTTTTTTAACGCGGTTCGTCCACACGAAAACGCGCTGAAACCGAACATTTTTGAAAACCCCTGCAGGGTGAGGATCTTCAGAAACGCCGGTTACAGTGTTGTCGTGTAGACAGTGAAACCGGAGTTTTTGCCTCGCGACGTCAGAGCGTGCGCCGTCATCCGCAGTGTTTGACGTCAGATTTGCGCCTACCGGACTTTTTGTTAGGCTTCTGATTGGCCAACGTGGCTTTACAGTTAGAGTTATATCGCCTCCTGCTGGCGTGGCATGCTCTTGACCGCGCTTGATAGCGTGTTTTTGCGTTTTCATGTAGACGGAGACCGAGCATGTGTGGACGGGATTTTTTTTAAAACGCTGGAGGAAAAACTCTGGTTATAAAAATACCCGTGTCCGTGTGGACAAGGCCTTAATGTAGAATATTGGTTGGAGTGAAAAGGTCAATCAAAGACTTTCAAATCACAAATATCAACAATCGGATGTAAAATAATCAAATTAGAATCATCAATGCAAATATGCATCTGGTTCCAGTAGAACTGAAATGCTGCCGTAAATCCAGGCTCCTTTGAACATCGTCACACACACACACACACACACACACACACACACACACACACACACACACACACACACACACACACACACACACACACACACACACACACACACACACACACAGAGAGAGGCTTTCACACCGGATAGTTGTGGGAACTCTCCACCAGTATGGTTCCCCGAGAACTAATGGTTCCCATAGGAAGGTTTTCCTGGTTGCGATCGCACCGACAGTAGGAACTATGAAGTGATGTAAGCCACGCTTGTTGTTGAGACTTTTATTTTGACGGCGCTGAGAACGCCTGAGCTCACAGCGCTCACATTCTCCATGCTCATTAGTTTACAATCTGTCTAACAGTCTTGTCTAATACATTATTAGATATTACTGTCTACTTTCGATCTATGACAGTTCTGAGTTATAAGCGTCTGGTTGATGTCCAGTGTCACTACTGAGCAGAAATGCATAATCATGTTTAGCCTGGTCTCCTCAAAGTGGCGTTGGATTTTCTCCTCAGTGTAAAGGTTAAGAGGCCCGTCTATCACTGTTTCACATGTTCGTAGATTTAGTTAGGAGTAAATATATAGGCTATAATCTGTGTGTTTACACAGCTTTTTTTTAAAAAAATGGCGGGTGCTGGTGTCTCGCCTGCGTTCGGCCAATCAGCGAACACTAACGTCACGGATAGTTCCTATACCGCTAGTTTAGACCGACTCTGAAGTAGGAGATAAATGGTTCCTCCAAAGGACTTCCTAGAACTAAAATCGTTCTTAGTTTCTGCGGTGCGAACCATCAAAATCCGGGAACTTTCGGCAATAGTTCTAGGAACTGTGAAAGGCTCCTCCGGTGCGAATTCACAAATGTTCTCCACTGCGCAGTGCACATGCAATCTCTCACTTAGCAACAATAAATTAAGTGAGAACGCCACTGCTTTACAGGCACCAGTTGAACACTAGGCGCGTTTCCATTACAGATTTGCGCAAAACTTTTGCGATTATTTATTTATTTATTTATTTTTTTTATTTTTTTTCTTCTAAATGTCGATAAAAAACTATTGCGAAATGACGGCGTTTCCATTAAGTAAGGGTTAATGCCCTTCGAGGTGTCCGTTGTCAGGTTTTAATGGACGACGCGAGGTGTGAACCGGCCGACGCGCAGTGGAGGTTGTTGTTTGAAAGGTGAACGGTGAACGGTGGTTGTTTTTTTAAAATGCAAAGTTAAACACCAATTTTTTTTTTTTTGAACTGTACACAAATACTGCGCAAAAATAATAATATATATCGACTAAATTTCAGATGTTTGTTTGGGACTTTTTGCCCCTTTATTAAACATTAAAATATTCCCAACTTAATACGAAAAAAAAGTTGATTTTAATGGTTTTCTAAGGCCAAATTAGAACCTGGAAATGATATTTTTCCCGCAGTGCTGAATGAGAAGAGCCTTGTTTATGTCTCTGGAACCACAGCCTACAGAAAGGTGATTTAGGTGAGTTATAGGCTAATGATAATATATGTGTCTGAAAAAATAACGAGGCATTTTAATTGTTTATTAATAAACTATTGTTTTCTAAATCAGAGTCAGCTAAAAACACATCTCCATCTCCGCTGTAAGGCTGATGCACCTTTTGAGAGAAATGCACCTTTCATACGGATTACATACAGTGGTGCTCAGAATTAATGGTACCCCTGGTAAAAATGATAAAAGATGGCTATAAAAAATAAATCTGCATCGTTTATTCTTTTGATCTTTCATTAAAAAAATTGGCAAAATCCTTACCTTTCATTGAAGTAAAAGATTTGAAAGTGGGGGGGAAATCACATTATAAAATATTTTTTTTCTCCAAAACACGTTGGCCACAATTATTCATACCCTTTTATTAAATACCTTTTTGCAATCTCCTTTTGCCAAGATAACAGCTCTGAGTTTTCTCCTATAATGCCTGATGAGTTTGGAGAACACCTGACCTGAGATCAGAGACCATTCCTCCATACAGAATCTCTCCAGATCCTTCAGATTCCCAGATCCATATTGGTGCTTCTCCTCTTCAGTTCAGCCACTCATTTTCTATATGGTTCAGGTCAGGGAACTGGGACGGTCATGGCAGAAGCTTCATTTTGTGCTCCCTAACACATTTTTGTGTTGATTTTGATGTTTGTTTTGGATCGCTGTCCTGATGGAAGATTCAACCACGGCCCATTATAAGATTTCTAGCAGAAGGCGTCAGGTTTTGATTTTTTATCTGTTGATATTTGATAGAACCCACAATGCCATGTATCTGAATAAGAAGTCCAGGACCTCCAGCAGAAAAATAGGCCCACAACATTAAAGATCCAATGGTATATTAAATTCTACACATGGGGTAATTTTTATCATTGTGTGCACCAAACCCATCTAGCGTGTTTGCTGCCAAAAAGCTCTTTTTTTAGTTTAATCTGACCACAGAACCCTGTGCCGTTTGAAGATCCAGTCGTGTCTGACCACTGAATATGCTGGAGTTTGTATTTGGACGAGCGAGGAGCATTTTTCTTAAAACCCTCCCAAACAACATGTGGTGATGTAGGGGTTGTTTGATTTTTTTTAATAGGCTTTCTAAACCCCAAGACTCAACTAATCTCTGCAATTCTCCATCTGTGATCCTTGAAGAGTCTTTGGCCACTCAAACTTTCCTCCTCACCGTCCATTAAGAAAATATAGACACACGTCCTCTTCCTGGCAGAATCGTAACATCTTTAGTTGATTATAACTTCTTAATTACTGCCCTGATGGTCAAAATGGGATTTTTCAATTCTTTAGCTATTTTCTTACATCCACTTTCTATTTTGTGATGCTCAACAATCGTTAGATGCACATCAGAACCATGTTCTGTGGTTTTATTCATTGTGATGTATGATTAAGGGAATTTGGCCTTTGTGCTTCCTCATATTTAAACTCCTGTAACACAAGAATTCATAGCTGGACAAATTCATGTTCCTAGTCACCCTGGTGTGCTAAAAAAGGTAAATATTAATGGGAATATACTTCATAGATATTTTATTCATAAAAAATTCTAGGGGTATGAATAATTGTGGCCAACGTGTTTTGGAGAAAAATATTTATTTTATAATGTGATTTTCCCCCCCACTTTCAATTCTTTTACTTCAATGAAAGGTTAGAATTTTACCAATTTTTTGAATGAAAGATCAAAAGGATAAACGATGCAGATATATTTTTTATAGGCATTTTTTATCATTTTTACCAGGGGTACCATTAATTCTGAGCACCACTGTAAGCAGAAGGTATTAGCTTTCGATTCGAATTTATTTCGTTTTAAAGTGGACACTTCAAGCTTTAGCCTACATACTGCTATACTTTGTTTCAGTTCTCGCGCTCCAGTTCACGGAGATCATGAAAGCGCGCATGATTGTTTTATTTTATTTTACAAAAGCACAACGTTTTCTTGTATTGTGAGTTTACACAAATAAAATCATAGTTGCGAATAATGTATTATTATTTTCTGTATATGACCAGAAATTATAGAGTAGGCCTATTTTAAGTTGTTAAATTGACGTGTTTCCATTGAGCGTAATTTCAATTCGCAATTTCAATTTGCGCAATTTGAAGGGTAATGGAAACGCGGCTACTGACACAATGATGAACACGTAACAATAATATTCGCAATAACATCGTTTTACTGAATAATCAAGTAAACCTAATTTCTTAATTTATCTTTGTGGCTACTCTCTCTGTCGTCCACCTCAACTTCTGTTGGGTGCAATTGACCCTTCGCGTGGAGCTTGATTGACAGGTGTTCTAACCAATCATACTTCGCCATCCGCCATTTTGTCCGAAAAAGCAGCCAGTAGAGTTAGGAGGATTTGAACTTGGTAAAATGAATATACTGACGCCTTTCCGCGGTTAAAACAACATTACTTCTTATGTTCGTTCATGTTTATTTGATGCTATAAATGAACTAGAAGGAAGAGATGATCGGATCACGAGCAGCTTTAACGGATGCTCTACAGCAACCTGTCACGGCACATTAAAGAGCCCCAAAACGGTATTTATTGTTTAAATTTCTTTCAAAAAATGACCACATTTGAAAGCTGAGACTTTGTTTAATATGTTTAATATCAAAAGTAACCGAAAAGTAACCTGGTCTGTCCTGTCTGTCCGCGTGTTGTCAGTCTCCTCTCTGCTCCGCGATGTATTTTTCACTGCGTGAGAGCATGAGAGCGGCGCAGCTTGTCGGAACATAGCGACAGTAACTAAGGAGGGCGGGTATTTGCGAAGGGTCAATTCACAACCTCACCACTAGATGCTGCTAAAAATCACACACTGCACCTTAAGTACTGTACATGTTCATCACATCTTATTAACTGGGCTGTTGTTGTGTGTTTGAGAGTGGTACCGAAATGCGGTGCCAATAGGGAGCCGGTTTCAACGTAAACTGTGAGTGTGTGTCGTGTGATGATCATGTGTGTGTGTTCTCCTCAGGAGGTTTGTTCGCTGGGCTTGTCTGCAGTGAGTGTGTGTCCTGTGATGATCGTGTGTGTGTGTGTGTGTGTGTGTTCTCCTCAGGAGGTGTGTTCGCTGGGCTTGTCTGCAGTGAGTGTGTGTGCTGTGGTGATCGTGTGTGTGTGTGTGTTCTCCTCAGGAGGTGTGTTCGCTGGGCTTGTCTGCAGTGAGTGTGTGTCCTGTGATGATCATGTGTGTGTGTGTGTGTGTGTTCTCCTCAGGAGGTGTGTTCGTTGGGCTTGTCTGCAGTGAGTGTGTGTCCTGTGATGATCGTGTGTGTGTGTGTGTGTTCTCCTCAGGAGGTGTGTTCGCTGGGCTTGTCTGCAGTGAGTGTGTGTCCTGTGATGATCGTGTGTGTGTGTGTGTTCTCCTCAGGAGGTGTGTTCGCTGGGCTTGTCTGCAGTGAGTGTGTGTGCTGTGATGATCGTGTGTGTGTGTGTGTGTTCTCCTCAGGAGGTGTGTTCGCTGGGCTTGTCTGCAGTGATGTGTGTCCTGTGATGATCATGTGTGTGTGTGTGTCTCCTCAGGAGGTGTGTTCGCTGGGCTTGTTGCAGTGATGTGTGTCGTGTGATGTCATGTGTGTTTTTCCTCAGGAGGTGTGTTCGCTGGGCTTGTCTGCAGTGAGTGTGTGTCGTGTGATGATCATGTGTGTGTGTTCTCCTCAGGAGGTGTGTTCGCTGGGCTTGTCTGCAGTGAGTGTGTGTCTGTGATGATCGTGTGTGTGTGTGTGTTCTCCTCAGGAGGTGTGTTCGCTGGGCTTGTCTGCAGTGAGTGTGTGTGCTGTGGTGATCGTGTGTGTGTGTGTGTTCTCCTCAGGAGGTGTGTTCGCTGGGCTTGTCTGCAGTGAGTGTGTGTGCTGTGATGATCTGTGTGTGTGTGTGTGTTCTCCTCAGGAGGTGTGTTCGCTGGGCTTGTCTGCAGTGAGTGTGTGTCCTGTGATGATCATGTGTGTGTGTGTGTGTTCTCCTCAGGAGGTGTGTTCGCTGGGCTTGTCTGCAGTGAGTGTGTGTCCTGTGATGATCATGTGTGTGTGTGTGTGTTCTCCTCAGGAGGTGTGTTCGCTGGGCTTGTCTGCAGTGAGTGTGTGTCCTGTGATGATCATGTGTGTGTGTGTGTGTTCTCCTCAGGAGGTGTGTTCGCTGGGCTTGTCTGTAGTGAGTGTGTGTCCTGTGATGATCATGTGTGTGTGTGTGTGTTCTCCTCAGGAGGTGTGTTCGCTGGGCTTGTCTGCAGTGAGTGTGTGTCCTGTGATGATCATGTGTGTGTGTGTGTTCTCCTCAGGAGGTGTGTTCGCTGGGCTTGTCTGCAGTGAGTGTGTGTGCTGTGATGATCATGGTGTGTGTGTGTGTTCTCCTCAGGAGGTGTGTTCGCTGGGCTTGTCTGCAGTGAGTGTGTGTGCTGTGATGATCGTGTGGTGTGTGTTCTCCTCAGGAGGTGTGTTCGCTGGGCTTGTCTGCAGTGAGTGTGTGTCTGTGGTGTTCATGTGTGTGTGTTCTCCTCAGGAGGTGTGTTCGCTGGGCTTGTCTGCAGTGATGTGTGTGTGTGATGATCATGTGTGTGTGTTCTCCTCAGGAGGTGTGTTCGCTGGGCTTGTCTGCAGTGAGTGTGTGTCGTGTGTGATATGTGTGTGTGTTCTCCTCAGGAGGTGTGTTCGCTGGGCTTGTCTGAGTGAGTGTGTGTGCTGTGATGATCGTGTGTGTGTGTTCTCCTCAGGAGGTGTGTTCGCTGGCTTGTCTGCAGTGAGTGTGTGCTGTGTGTTAGTGTGTGTGTGTGTTTCTCCTCAGGAGGTGTGTTCGC
This sequence comes from Chrosomus eos, assembly GCA_036326025.1. Lineage (NCBI taxonomy): Eukaryota > Metazoa > Chordata > Actinopteri > Cypriniformes > Leuciscidae > Chrosomus > Chrosomus eos. The sequence goes on from CM070823.1 coordinate 46,512,826, forward strand.
TGGGCTTGTCTGCAGTGAGTGTGTGTGTGTGGTGATCGTGTGTGTGTGGTGTTCTCCTCAGGAGGTGTGTTCGCTGGGCTTGTCTGCAGTGAGTGTGTGTCTGTGATGATCATGTGTGTGTGTGTGTTTGTTCTCCTCAGGAGGTGTGTTCGTTGGCTTGTCTGCAGTGAGTGTGTGTGCTGTGTGATCTGTGTGTGTGTGTTGTTCTCCTCAGGAGGTGTGTTCGCTGGGCTTGTCTGCAGTGAGTGTGTGTCTGTGTGATCTGTGTGTGTGTGTGTTCTCTCAGGAGGTGTGTTCGCTGGGCTTGTCTGCAGTGAGGTGGTGTCTGTGAGGTTGTGGTGTTGTGTTCTCCTCAGGAGGTGTGTTCGCTGGGCTTGTCTGCAGTGAGTGTGTGTCGTGGTGATCTGTGTGTGTGTTCTCCTCAGGAGGTGTGTTCGCTGGCTTGTCTGCAGTGAGTGTGTGTGCTGTGATGATCTTGTGTGTGTGTGTTCTCCTCAGGAGGTGTGTTCGCTGGGCTTGTCTGCAGTGAGTGTGTGTCTGTGATGATCATGTGGTGTGTGTGTTCTCCTCAGGAGGTTTGTTCGCTGGGCTTGTCTGCAGTGAGTGTGTGTCCTGTGATGATGTGTGTGTGTGTGTGTGGTTCTCTCAGGGGTGTGTTCGCTGGCTTGTCTGTAGTGAGTGTGGTCTGTGATGATCTGTGTGTGTGTTCTCCTCAGGAGGTGTGTTCGCGTGGGTTGTGTCTTGAGTGTGAGTGTGTGGTCGCTGTGTTCATGTGTGTGTGTGTGTGTTTCTCCTCAGGAGGTGTGTTCGCTGGGCTTGTCTGCATGATGTGTGTGTGTGTGATGATGTGTGTGTGTGTTCTCCTCAGGAGGTGTGTTCGCTGGGCTTGTCTGCAGTGAGTGTGTGTCTGTGATGATCATGTTGTGTGTGTGTGTTCTCCTCAGGAGGTGTGTTCGCTGGGCTTGTCTGCAGTGAGTGTGTGTGCTGTGGATGATCATGTGTGTGTGTGGTCTCCTCAGGAGGTGTGTTCGCTGGCTTGTCTGCAGTGAGTGTGTGTGCTGTGTGATCGTGTGTGTGTGTGTTCTCCTCAGGAGGTGTGTTCGCTGGGCTTGTCTGCAGTGAGTGTGTGTGCTGTGATGATCATGTGTGTGGTGGTTCTCCTCAGGAGGTGTGTTCGCTGGGCTTGTCTGCAGTGAGTGTGTGTGCTGTGATGATCAGTTGTGTGTGTGTTCTCCTCAGGAGGTGTGTTCGCTGGGCTTGTCTGCAGTGAGTGTGTGTGCTGTGATGATCATGTGTGTGTGTGGTTCTCCTCAGGAGGTGTGTTCGCTGGGCTTGTCTGCAGTGAGTGTGTGTGCTGTGATGATCATGTGTGTGTGTTGTTCTCCTCAGGAGGTGTGTTCGCTGGGCTTGTCTGCAGTGAGTGTGTGTGCTGTGATGATCATGTGTGTGTGTGTGTTCTCCTCAGGAGGTGTGTTCGCTGGGCTTGTCTGCAGTGAGTGTGTGTGCGTGTGATCATGTGTGTGTGTGGTTCTCCTCAGAGGTGTGTGTTCGCTGGGCTTGTCTGCAGTGAGTGTGTGTTCTGTGATGACTCGTTGTGTGTGTGTGTTCTCCTCAGGAGGTGTGTTCGCTGGGCTTGTCTGCAGTGAGTGTGTGTCTGTGATGATCTATGTGTGTGTTGTTCTCCTCAGGAGGTGTTCGCTGGGCTTGTCTGCAGTGAGTGTGTGTGCTGTGATGATCAGTGTGTGTGTGTGTTCTCCTCAGGAGGTGTGTTCGCTGGCTTGTCTGCAGTGAGTGTGTGTGCTGTGATGATCTGTGTGTGTGTTCTCCTCAGGAGGTGTGTTCGCTGGCTTGTCTGCAGTGAGTGTGTGTGTGTGATGATCATGTGTGTGTGGTGTGTTCTCCTCAGGAGGTGTGTTCGCTGGGCTTGTCTGCAGTGAGTGTGTGTGCTGTGATGATCTGTGTGTGTGTGTTTCTCCTCAGGAGGTGTGTTCGCTGGCTTGTCTGCAGTGAGTGTGTGTGCTGTGATGATCTTGTGTGTGTGTTTCTCCTCAGGAGGTGTGTTCGCTGGGCTTGTCTGCAGTGAGTGTGTGTGCTGTGATGATCATGTGTGTGGTGTGTTCTCCTCAGGAGGTGTGTTCGCTGGGCTTGTCTGCAGTGAGTGTGTGTCTGTGATGATCATGTGTGTGTGTGTTTTCCCTCAGGAGGTGTGTTCGCTGGGCTTGTCTGCAGTGAGTGTGTGTCTGTGAGATCGTGGTGTGTGTGTTTCTCTCAGGAGGTGTGTTCGCTGGGCTTGTCTGCAGTGAGTGTGTGTGCTGTGGTGATCATGTGTGTGTGTGTGTTCTCCTCAGGAGTGTGTTCGCTGGGCTTGTCTGCAGTGAGTGTGTGTCTGTGATGATCATGTGTGTGTTGTGTTCTCCTCAGGAGGTGTGTTCGCTGGGCTTGTCTGCAGTGAGTGTTGTCGTGTGTGATCATGTGGTGTGTGTTCTCCTCAGGAGTGTGTTCGCTGGGCTTGTCTGCAGTGAGTGTGTGTGCTGTGATGATCGTTGTGTGTGTGTTCTCCTCAGGAGGTGTGTGTTCGCTGGCTTGTCTGCAGTGAGTGTGTGTGCTGTGATGATATGTGTGTGTGTGGTTCTCCTCAGGAGGTGTGTTCGCTGGGCTTGTCTGCAGTGAGTGTGGTCCTGTGATGATCAGTGTGTGTGTGTGTCTCTCTCAGGAGGTGTGTTCGCTGGGCTTGTCTGCAGTGAGTGTGTGTGCTGTGATGATCGTGTGTGTGTGTTCTCCTCAGGAGGTGTGTTCGCTGGCTTGTCTGCATGAGTGTGTTGCTGTGTGATCTGTGTGTGTGTGTTTCTCCTCAGAGGTGTGTTCGCTGGGCTTGTCTGCAGTGAGTGGTTCTGTGTGATCTGTGTGTGTGTGGTTCTCCTCAGGAGGTGTGTTCGCTGGCTTGTCTGCAGTGAGTGTGTGTCTGTGTGATCTGATGTGTGTGTGTGTTCTCCTCAGGAGGGTGTTCGCTGGGCTTGTCTGCAGTGAGTGTGTGTCTGTGATGATCGTGTGTGTGTGTTTCTCCTCAGGAGTGTGTTCGCTGGGCTTGTCTGCAGTGAGTGTGTGTCTGTGATATCGGTGTGTGTGTGTGTTCTCCTCAGGAGTGTGTTCGCTGGGCTTGTCTGCAGTGAGTGTGTGTGCTGTGATGATCTGTTGTTGTGTGTGTTTGTTCTCCTCAGGAGGTGTGTTCGCTGGGCTTGTCTGCAGTGAGTGTGTGTGCTGTGATGATCTGTGTGTGTGTGTTTCTCCTCAGGAGGTGTGTTCGCTGGGCTTGTCTGCAGTGAGTGTGTGTCTGTGTGATCTGTTGGTTTCTCTAGAGGTGGTTCGCGGGTGTTGAGTGAGTGTGTGTTGTGGTTTCTCCTCAGGAGGTGTGTTCGCTGGGCTTGTCTGCAGTGAGTGTGTGTGCTGTGATGATCTGTGTGTGTGTGTGTTCTCCTCAGGAGGTGTGTTCGCTGGGCTTGTCTGCAGTGAGTGTGTGTGCTGTGATGATCATGTGTGTGTGTGGTTGTTCTCCTCAGGAGGTGTGTTCGCTGGGCTTGTCTGCAGTGAGTGTGTGTCCTGTGATGATATGTGTTGTGTGTGTGTGTTCTCCTCAGGAGGTGTGTTCGCTGGGCTTGTCTGCAGTGAGTTGTGGCTGTGTGATCGTGTGTGTTGTGTGTGTTCTCCTCAGGAGGTGTGTTCGCTGGGCTTGTCTGCAGTGAGTGTGTGTCTGTGTGATCTGTGTGTGTGTGTTCTCCTCAGGAGGTGTGTTCGCTGGGCTTGTCTGCAGTGAGTGTGTGTGCTGTGTGATCTGTGTGGTGTGTTTCTCCTCAGGAGGTGTGTTCGCTGGGCTTGTCTGCAGTGAGTGTGTGTGCTGTGTGATGATCTGTGTGTGTGTGTGTTCTCCTCAGGAGGTGTGTTCGCTGGGCTTGTCTGCAGTGAGTGTGTGTGCTGTGATGATCATGTGTTGTGTGTTGTGTTCTCCTCAGGAGGTGTGTTCGCTGGGCTTGTCTGCAGTGAGTGTGTGTCTGTGATGATCGTGTGTGTGTGTTCTCCTCAGGAGGTGTGTTCGCTGGGCTTGTCTGCAGTGAGTGTGTGTCTGTGATGATCGGTGTGTGTGTGTGTTCCCTCAGGAGGTGTGTTCGCTGGGCTTGTCTGCAGTGAGTGTGTGTGCTGTGATGATCTGTGTGTGTGTTGTTCTCCTCAGGAGGTGTGTTCGCTGGGCTTGTCTGCAGTGAGTGTGTGTGCTGTGATGATCAGTGTGTGTGTTGTGTTCTCCTCAGGAGGTGTGTTCGCTGGGCTTGTCTGCAGTGAGTGTGTGTGCTGTGATGATCTGTGTGTGTGTGTGTGTTTCTCCTCAGGAGGTGTGTTCGCTGGGCTTGTCTGCAGTGAGTGTGTGTGCTGTGATGATCATGTGTGTGTGTGTGTTCTCCTCAGGAGGTGTGTTCGCTGGGCTTGTCTGCAGTGAGTGTGTGTGCTGTGATGATCATGTGTGTGTGTGTGTGTTCTCCTCAGGAGGTGTGTTCGCTGGGCTTGTCTGCAGTGAGTGTGTGATGTCTGTGTTGTGATCTGATGTTGTGGTGTTCGATGTTGTTGTTGTCTTGGTTGTTCTCCTCAGGAGTGTGGTTCGCTGGGCTTGTCTGCAGTGAGTGTGTGTCTGTGATGATCAGTGTGTGTGTGTGTTCTCCTCAGGAGGTGTGTTCGCTGGGCTTGTCTGCAGTGAGTGTGTGTGCTGTTGATGATTCAGTGTGGTGTGTGTGTGTTCTCCTCAGGAGGTGTGTTCGCTGGGCTTGTCTGCAGTGAGTGTGTGTCTGTGATGATCATGTGTGGTGTGTGTGTTCTCCTCAGGAGGTGTGTTCGCTGGGCTTGTCTGCAGTGAGTGTGTGTGCTGTGATGATCATGTGTGTGTGTGTTCTCCTCAGGAGGTGTGTTCGCTGGGCTTGTCTGCAGTGAGTGTGTGTGCTGTGATGATCATGTGTGTGTGTTGTTCTCCTCAGGAGGTGTGTTCGCTGGGCTTGTCTGCAGTGAGTGTGTGCCTGTGATGATCATGTGTGTGTGTGTTGTTCTCCTCAGGAGGTGTGTTCGCTGGGCTTGTCTGCAGTGAGTGTGTGTCTGTGATGATCAGTGTGTGTGTGTTCTCCTCAGGAGGTGTGTTCGCTGGGCTTGTCTGCAGTGAGTGTGTGTCCTGTGATGATCATGTGTGTGTGTGTGTTCTCCTCAGGAGGTGTGTTCGCTGGGCTTGTCTGCAGTGAGTGTGTGTCGCTGTGATGATCATGTGTTGTGTGTGTTCTCCTCAGGAGGTGTGTTCGCTGGGCTTGTCTGCAGTGAGTGTGTGTCTGTGATGATGGTCTGTGTGTGTGTGTCTCCTCAGGAGGTGTGTAGTCGCTGGGCTTGTCTGCAGTGAGTGTGTGTGCTGTGATGATCATGTGTGTGTGTGTTCTCCTCAGGAGGTGTGTTCGCTGGGCTTGTCTGCAGTGAGTGTGTGTCTGTGATGATCAGTGTGTGTGTGTGTGTTCTCCTCAGGAGGTGTGTTCGCTGGGCTTGTCTGCAGTGAGTGTGTGTGCTGTGATGATCGTGTGTGTGTGTGTTTCTCCTCAGGAGGTGTGTTCGCTGGGCTTGTCTGCAGTGAGTGTGTGTGCTGTGATGATCATGTGTGTGTGTGTGTTCTCCTCAGGAGGTGTGTTCGCTGGGCTTGTCTGCAGTGAGTGTGTGTGCTGTGATGATCATGTGTGTGTGTGTGTTCTCCTCAGGAGGTGTGTTCGCTGGGCTTGTCTGCAGTGAGTGTGTGTCCTGTGATGATCAGTGTGGTGTGTGTGTTTCTCCTCAGGAGGTGTGTTCGCTGGGCTTGTCTGCAGTGAGTGTGTGTGCTGTGATGATCGTGTGTGTGTGGTGTGTTCTCCTCAGGAGGTGTGTTCGCTGGGCTTGTCTGCAGTGAGTGTGTGTCCTGTGATGATCAGTGTTGTGTTTTGTGTTCTCCTCAGGAGGTGTGTTCGCTGGGCTTGTCTGCAGTGAGTGTGTGTCGTGTGATATCTGTGTGTGTGTGTGTTTTCTCAGGAGGTGTGTTCGCTGGGCTTGTCTGAGTGGTGTGTCCTCGGTGTGTGCTCAGTGGTGTGTGTGTTCTCCTCAGGAGGTGTGTTCGTGGCTTGTCTGCAGTGAGTGTGTGTGCTGTGTCTGATATGTGTGTGTGTGTATTTTCCTCAGGAGGTGTGTTCGCTGGGCTTGTCTGCAGTGAGGTGGTGTGATGATATGTTGTGTTCTCCTCAGGTGTGTCCTGGTTGTCGCAGTGGTGTGTGTGTGATCGTGGTGTGTTAGAGTTTTGTGGTGTTGCTAGTTGTTTGTGTGACGTTGTGTTCTCTCAGAGTGTTTCGCTGGGCTGTTGCAGAGTGTGTGGGATGATCTGGTGTTTTCTCGGTGTTCGTGGCTTGTCTCAGTGAGTGTCGTGATGCGTTGTGTGTTCTCCAGGTTTCGGTTGTCTGGTGAGTGTTTTTGTGTCTGTGTTCCTCAGATGTGTCCTGGTTGTTGCAGTAGTGTGGTGGTGTGATTTTTTTTCTCCCGGGTGTTTCTGTGTCAGGGTGTTTGGATATTGTGTTTTCTCCTAGGTGTCGCTGGTGTTGAGTGTGTGTTTGTATGATGTTGGTCGGAGTTTTGGTTTCTGCTGGGTGCGTGTATGGGTGTTCTCGGAGGTGCGGTGTTCAGAGGTGTGTCGTGATGATCTTTGTTCCTCAGAGTGTTCGGCTGTGCTGATGGTTGTGTCGTGTTGTCCCGAGTGTGTCGCTGGGCTTGTCTGCGTGTGTGTGCGGATCTGTGTGTGTTTCGGAGTGTTTCGGCTTGTCTGCAGGTGTGTGTCTTGATCTGGGTGGTTCTCCCAGGTGTGTTCGTGGCTGTTGAGAGGTGTGCTGTGATATTGTGTTTTTCTCAGAGTGTGTCGCTGCTTGTCGCAGGGTGTTTGTGTCGTGTGGTTCCTCAGAGTTGTGTGTGCTATGAGTTGTTTTTATCATGTTTGTTTTTCAGAGGTTTCGTGGTTGTCGCGTGAGTGTGGTGCTGTGATGATCTGTGTGTGTTCAGAGTGGTCGTGGTGTCTCAGGAGTGTGTTGTATGATCTGTGTGGTTTCCAGATGTTCGTGGCTGTTGCAGTGAGTTGTTTGAAGTGGTGTGTTCTCAGAGTGGTTCGGTTTCCATGTGGTGTGTGGATATCTTGTGTGTTTCTCTCGAGTGGTTCGTGGTTGTATGTGTTGGTGTGTGTTGGGTTGTTTGGTGTGTTTTTGTGTCTCAGGTGTGTTCGCGGTGTTTGTGTAGTTGTGCTTGTTGTGTGTGTTAGTGAGTGTGTGTGCTGTGATGATCATGTGTGTGTGTGTGTTCTCCTCAGGAGGTGTGTTCGCTGGGCTTGTCTGCAGTGAGTGTGTGTCTGTGGATGATCATGTGTGTGTGTTCTCCTCAGGAGGTGTGTTCGCTGGGCTTGTCTGCAGTGAGTGTGTGTGCTGTGATGATCGTGGTGTGTGTGTGTGTTCTCCTCAGAGGTGTGTGTTCGCTGGGCTTGTCTGCAGTGAGTGTGTGTCCTGTGATGATCTGTGTGTGTGTGTGTTCTCCTCAGGAGGTGTGTTCGCTGGGCTTGTCTGCAGTGAGTGTGTGTCCTGTGATGATCAGTGTGTGTGTGTGTTCTCCTCAGGAGGTGTGTTCGCTGGGCTTGTCTGCAGTGAGTGTGTGTGCTGTGATGATCATGTGTGTGGGTTCTCCTCAGGAGGTGTGTTCGCTGGGCTTGTCTGCAGTGAGTGTGTGTGCTGTGATGATCATGTGTGTGTGTTCTCCTCAGGAGGTGTGTTCGCTGGGCTTGTCTGCAGTGAGTGTGTGTGCTGTGATGATCGTGTGTGTGTGTTCTCCTCAGGAGGTGTGTTCGCTGGGCTTGTCTGCAGTGAGTGTGGAGTGCTCCTCGGCTGGTCTGAGCGCGGTGCCGGTGTTGAATCTGCTGTATGAGGTGCTGCAGCTGCAGAAGAGAGCTCAGCGTGCCCATCACGAGCTGGAGAACCAGCAGATGAAGAACAGCAGTGACCTCGAGCACCTGCAGCACAGCCACTGTCGACTCAAAGTACGCCACACACACTGACTTTACTTTACACACACCGACAGGGAACTTTACAGGCCTGGACATAACTCAGACTCAGACTCATAACTTCATCAAAATATCTTTAGTCTATAGCAGAATCATAAACATTCCTATTCACTAAAGTATTTCATATGCAAGATATTGTGATAGTGTTATTTTTATCAATATTTTGAATTGGCTTTTATTTTTTATTAGTTTATTTAAATATTTCTAGGTTTAGTGTTATTTCCAGTTAATAATTGTAATGCTTCAACTTAAACGAAATGAAAATTAGAAATAGTGCCTTTGCAATAAACAGTTTTTCAAATAATATTTATATTTTATTACAACTTTCTAAATGTTTTTCATAGTCTGAGTTGTATTTTCTTCTTTTAGCAGTAACACATTTACATGTAAACATTTGATATTGAGATCTATTATGCACACTGCTGTAGTGCTGAGTTTAATTATTGACTCATTCAAAATAGGAGAGTTCAGTGTGGAGGAGGAGGACATGGTTGTAATGTAAAATCCTAAATACTGTTCTTGATTGTGTGTGTGTGTGTGTGTGTGTGTGTGTGAGTGTGTGTGTGTGTTGTGTGTGTGTGTGTGTGTGTTGTGTGTGTGTGTTGTGTGTGTGTGTGTGTGTGTGTGTGTGTGTGTGTGTGTGTGTGTAGTGGTGTCAGGATCACTGGAGCACACGAGGAGAGAGAACTCGGGCCTGCATGAGGGCGAGCGACAGCTACAGTTGAAGATCAAAACCTTACAGAACTGCCTGAAGTCTGAGAAAGAGGAAGTAAGACATGCTCATGCTCAGACGGGCATCACGACTGCACCTCATCACGCTCGCTGCTGTAGTCTTGTTTTATAAAAAACAAATTCTTTTTTAGTCTAACTGTACGTTCACACCGCCGCCGACCTGAGCGTCAAGAAGCTCTGGCCGCTCTGTCAAGGACGCTTGTCAAAAAGCACGGGGAAGCTCGTTGACGCTTTGGACGCTCTGACGTAGCAGGGAGAAGAGAAGTGTCACAACATGAAATGTAATAAACAGAAAAAACAAGCAATCCATTGAAGAAACCTTTATAATGACAGCATTTTTATAATCATTTTGGTCACATTTAGTCTGGGAAAAAAAATAATAATTACATTATTTTTATTATTATTATTTGCATTAGTGCAATTGGTCAAATCGTTGTCACCGTGAGCAAATGAATTGCATTCCCGCTTAAAACGAGCGTTCGTAAATATTTCAAATAAAAGTTGCGCTCATTCTTAAATGTGTAACGTTATCACTGGATCGTTATGGAAAATCGCGAAGTTGTTGTGTTTGGTGCTGCTTTACTGTATTTGCGGAGAAGACGTCATACTCTGAGATTTTGGGTTCATGACACCCTCCAGGACCGCTATCAGTTCGGAGAGTATCACCGGCTGGTGCAGCAGCTGCGGCTCGATGACGAGAGGTTCGATGACGGAACTAATGTTTTGGTAGGAACAAAAGTTCACATCGTATGTTTCTCCGGAATCAGCCAGAGTGAAGGACGTCTTTATTCTGATTGGTTGCTGGCGTTTTGCCGCTGCTTGCCCCTGAACCGCGTCATAGCTCATTACCATAAAGTTGAGCTTCTTTCAACTTTCTGATTGACGCTCAAAACGCCAAAACACGACGCCGAGGGATTTGACGCTCCTTGCAGCTGAGAGAAGCCAGCTTCCATTGAAAATGAATGACTTCCGGCCTAGGGATGCTCATATTGACCGTTTAACCGTTAACCGAAAGTAAAAATTTTGACCGATTAATGCTATCAGTTAAACGGTTTAACAGTTAAAATGTTGTTGTTTTTTTGCTGCATGGTTAAAAAAATACTATATAGCCTATGTGTTAACTCACGGGGCGCATCTACACAGGCAACCACACGTGCCTATAGACATATTCATCCCAAGGCGTCTTATACTGACACGTCTATATCGAACGCACATGGCACCCTTTAGCGTCAATATGAGACGCAGATATGGGGCAGAAGACGTCTCCTAGCGGTCTAAACCTAACCCTACACCATACCTAAACCTACCCATATCTGTGCATGTTATATTGACACTAAAGGGTTCCATGTGCGTTCGCTTTGGCAAAGTGTCAGAATGACGCCCTAGGATGAGAATGCGTTGATTTCGCTGAGTAAGCAAAATGAAGTTACTTGCAAAATATGCTATGTGGTATTAAAATACAGCAGTAGTACAAGTACAATGCAATCTCACTTGTGAAGCATACATCCACAAGCAAATGAAAGGCGCTTCCCGAAGCTGGCCACTAGCGAGACGTTATCTCTGTGTTCCCGGGACATCTGTGCCATCGGAGAGGGTGTTTTCTGCCGCGGGTCTCGCTGTCAACAGGCTGCGCTCCGGACTAACCCCACATCATGTCGACATGTTACTTTTTTAAAAATAAAAACCAGACAAGGTGTGGATTGAGGTAGACCTGCTATTTTTATTTGACTAAAAAACTGAGTCTGACGAAAAAAGATTGCCGGGTTTTCAAAGCTTCAAACGGATTCAGTGTTTTCTTTTTGTCATCTTAATTAGTTTAATTCGTGTAGGCCTATTTTATGTTTTTTATTTATATTATTTTATTCAGTTTTTCTCTGTTGTCACTGTCAGAAATGCTGAAAGTGCGTGAAATTTTGATGTGAATCCAGGTTCTGTTGATCTGTTTAGCCTGCTGCTGTGCTGTTTGCAGTTAAAATAAACCCGTGAATTTGTTTTTTGTATTTTTAACGGGTCACAGACACTTGTCAATTTTATTTTTATTTAATATTATAATCTTATCAGTTAACGGTTAATAATCGGATAACGAGCGGCGGTTGTCGGTCAAGAAAATTAACCGAAATGAGCATCCCTATTCCGGCCGCTTTGGAAGCTCAAGTCGGCGGCGGTGTGAACGTACAGTAAGGCTCAATCCCAATTCACCCCTTGGCCCTACCCCTCTGTTTCGCACGTTCACGTCTAGGGGTCAGGTGTCCTGATTCTTGTTGAGATCGAGGGGTAGGGCTACATAGCCCTCGAAACGGAGATTTTTCAGAGGCACACTCGAGAAAGGGCTATGAGAAAGTTCCCAGAATGCATCGCGAATCCCGGCGAGATGGCTTCGCAAACGGTTAAACATTTAAATTTAGCGCCGATGACACCACCATGCACTTTGTTTACTCTCATAATAATAATATAGTCATTTAAATTGTATAATAAATGACCTTTCCGGAACAGAAAAGACATGTTTTTCGAGGAAGGAACGTTATAATCATCTGTTTCCTTAAAGTTACGAGCAGCGGCGCTCATTTTCAGTCGTTGTCATGGAGAAATCCTGTAAAAACTCATCGCTTCTGTAACAGCAGAGCCATCCGACGACTGATGACGTATCGGGTTCATGAGGACGACTGATGAGTATCGGTTCATGAAGGTCTCCATTTCGTAGGGGAATATTTCAACCCCTCGGCCCTTGTGACTCTGTTTTAAGACTCGAAAACCAGGGGTAGGGGCCAGGGGTGAACTGGGATTGAGCCGTACTGTGTGCATGACCATCATGCCTCACTGCTGTGTGTGATGAATATGCTGCAGGTGCAGAAACTGCAGAGCATCATCTCTAGCCGAGCCACACAGTATAACCATGATGCCAAGCGTAAAGAGAGGGAGTCCTCCAAACTGAAGGAGCGGCTCAACCAGCTGCTCGTGGACAAGAGAGACAAGAAACTGGGTGAGCAGCCACACGATTTCTGCTTTATTCTCTAAAATATCCTGCAAGTGAAGCAGTTAGAACTTTACAATAACATGGGCACATATTACAAACACATTATCTTTTCTCTTTTCCTGCTCTAGTTTGTGTAGTGCTGTTACTTGCACTTAATACTTGGCATTGCTTGTTAATGACAAAAAAAACATACTTTTTTATGTTGATTATTAGATTTTGTTTTTTTATGTATATCAGAAAAACAAAATTCTGTTTATATATTCCATCAATTTAGCTTGTTGAAAGAAATAACAGCTTTGAGATTTCAGTCACACTTTATATCGGGTGTCTTTAACTACTCTGTACTAACATTTAAATTTACGTTTTTACATTTTACTTATATTGTTATAATTACCTGCATGTATTTACAGCTATAATTACACAATTGACCTTCCCTTTTAACCTTAGATCATACCAGCAAGCCTACATACGCCTGTATCCACCTGAGTGATTTACAATATCCAGGGCTTGGCATTAACACCCGCCAACCCACCAAATGCGGGTGGATTTCACCCGTGGCGGGTAACACAGTCACTCCCACTAGCCACTTTGGCGTTTGAAAAATTGTAGTCTTGTCAAAAAGGCATCTGAAATAACTAAACACGCGGACTGGCCGTCGGACTGAGGGCTGTTTTAGTCTGTCCTTAATTATCAACTTAACCAGCAGCAGCGATGATAAAGCGAACTTTTTTAATAGCAGGAGAATCCAGACCACAGGCGCGTCTCGCGCTCTCCTGCAGTGCCGCTGCGCGGGTGCGCGCGCCAAATATGACATCCAGACTTTTGTCAAACGATAAAGTTGAATCTGTCACAGGGCAGCCACAGTTCCTCAGACCTGTATACCGTCAGCCTCCCGCCTGATTTTAACCTGATGGTACGTACGATCTCTGTCATCACACGCAACTGGTCGCATGCACACACACATCAACACAGCGTTCAGTGCGTGAGTGTGTGTGGCCGAGCAGTGCGTAGAAAAAATGCGCAGGAGAATGAGATAAAGAGAAAAGGCAGAGCTGAGATAAAGAAAAAATTATCTTCCGATTAAGGGACACGGTGTAACTACTAACAGGGCTGCCCTTATGTCATGTATCACAACTATATTTCCAGAGTTAATTCTATGTTTTAATAAATTAATCATGCCATGAAAGAAAGCAGGAGATGCGTTTGTGGGAATACTCTGGAAAATAAAGACCTGTAGGCCTATACTTGTTTCAGGTGGACATATCTCCAGTTACTCAGAGAGCTTCATGATGATAATTATTAAACCAGTCAGAGCTCTGAGGAAATACAGAGGCAAAACAAACAATCCAAAGTCCCCAAACGATCATAGGCCTATATAAAGATTTAATCATGTTTCCTTAATTGTGGATTTTTTCTTAGAAAAAATCATTTATTCTTTGCTCGTTGTTTCTAATGCAGATAATTGTTCTACTCTGTATTACAGTATTTACTGATAAAAAAACCTGATGCAAAACTGTACACACAACCTTATCAGAGCTAATGATATTAGTACATTTTAGTACGTTTTAAGTCCCATTGTCAACTTTAATCATATAAAACTTAATTTTCCAACAACAAAAATGTGGCTAGTAAAAATGCTGCGTAGCTAGTAATTTTGAAAAACCTTGGCTATTGAGCAAAAAAGTTAATGTCAAGCCCTGACAATATCATATGAACACAATAACTACGTTGTCCCAAACTATTTTTTTTTGCAAGTACGTAATAAAGACCCCAAATATAAAGTGTGACCCAGATGTAAAAAAATAAATAAAAAAATATTAATACTTTTTAAGTAAAATAATCCACAATATCCAGAAAGATGTGACCAGTGCATGCTAGGTTATACATCTCTCTGTCCTCTGTCCTCATGTGTTCAGCCATTGAAGTGTCCAACTGTGTGGGAAGATCTGATGGCAAGAGAGGCCTCTGGAAGACGAGCAAGATGGAGGCCAGGTAACACGTGTGTGTGTGTGTGTGTGTGTGTGTGTGTAGGCACGGGTGAGATGTACAGGGCTCTGCTGAGTGATTGAGACGTGGCAGAGATCTCTGATGCTGGATGTTGTGTGTGTGTGTGTGTGTGTGTGTGTGTGTGTAGGTGAGATGTACAGGGCTCTGCTGAGTGATTGAGACGTGGCAGAGATCTCTGATGCTGGAGTGTGTGTGTGTGTGTGTGTGTGTGTGTGTGTGTGTGTAGTGAGATGTACAGGGCTCTGCTGAGTGATTATGAGACGCGGCAGAGATCTCTGATGCTGGAGTGTGTGTGTGTGTGTGTGTGTGTGTGTGTGTGTAGGCACGAGGGTGAGATGTACAGGGCTCTGCTGAGTGATTATGAGACGCGGCAGAGATCTCTGATGCTTGTGTGTGTGTGTGTGTGTGTGTGTGTGTGTGTGTGTGTGTGTGTGTGTGTGTGTGTAGGCACGAGGGTGAGATGTACAGGGCTCTGCTGAGTGATTATGAGACGCGGCAGAGATTCTCTGATGCTGGAGTGTGTGTGTGTGTGTGTAGGCACGAGGGTGAGATGTACAGGGCTCTGCTGAGTGATTATGAGACGCGGCAGAGATCTCTGATGCTAGTGTGTGTGTGTGTGTGTGTGTGTGTGTGTGTGTGTGTGTGTGTGTGTGTAGGCACGAGGGTGAGATGTACAGGGCTCTGCTGAGTGATTATGAGACGCGGCAGAGATCTCTGATGCTAGTGTGTGTGTGTGTGTGTGTGTGTGTGTGTGTGTGTGTGTGTGTGTGTAGGCACGAGGGTGAGATGTACAGGGCTCTGCTGAGTGATTATGAGACGCGGCAGAGATCTCTGATGCTAGTGTGTGTGTGTGTGTGTGTGTGTGTGTGTGTGTGTGTGTGTGTGTGTGTGTGTAGGCACGAGGGTGAGATGTACAGGGCTCTGCTGAGTGATTATGAGACGCGGCAGAGATCTCTGATGCTGGAGTGTGTGTGTGTGTGTGTGTGTGTGTGTGTGTGTAGGCACGAGGGTGAGATGTACAGGGCTCTGCTGAGTGATTATGAGACGCGGCAGAGATCTCTGATGCTTGTGTGTTGTGTGTGTGTGTGTGTGTGTGTGTGTAGGCACGAGGGTGAGATGTACAGGGCTCTGCTGAGTGATTATGAGACGCGGCAGAGATCTCTGATGCTGGAGTGTGTGTGTGTGTGTGTGTGTGTGTGTGTTTGTGTAGGTGAGATGTACAGGGCTCTGCTGAGTGATTATGAGACGCGGCAGAGATCTCTGATGCTAGTGTGTGTGTGTGTGTAGGCACGAGGGTGAGATGTACAGGGCTCTGCTGAGTGATTATGAGACGCGGCAGAGATCTCTGATGCTAGTGTGTGTGTGTGTGTGTGTGTGTAGGCACGAGGGTGAGATGTACAGGGCTCTGCTGAGTGATTATGAGACGCGGCAGAGATCTCTGATGCTGGAGAACTCGGAGCTGAAGAAAGTGTTGCAGCACATGAAGAAGGACATGATGGCCATCCTGAGTCCCAAGAGCCTCAGCGTGGAGGCGGAGGACAGCCTAGAGCAGGTCTGAGCTCCTCACATGATCTCCACAAGCACTGACGCTAACGCTGGCAAATTACATGTTTCAGCAGCAAACACGCCATTGTGTTGAACATTAAAATAAAATAAAAAAAGCAAATGTGTGACTTGAATCAGCTATTATTGTCCTCTTAAACTGTTAAAAACATTTCTGTTATTGAAATAAAGCTGAATTAAAATATAAATGTTGAAAAAATAAATCTTAATACACTTATATTTAAATTATATATATATATATATATATCCACTGGTGGCACATGCGCTACTAACTTTTTCAGTTACTGGCGCAAAACATGATTTGGTCGCACAAATTATTTATAGTAAGCCGCTCTCTGGATAATAATGAACAATAATGAAACTGTACTGCATTAGGGGTGGAACGGTACACAGAAGTCACGGTTGGGTTCATACCTTGGTTCAGACGTCACGGTTCGGTATGATTTCGGTACAATGGAGTGAAAAGCAAAACAAAAATGCAGAAGGCATTGAAATATTGAAACATTTGTAATTTTTCCTCAACAAAATAAATATCTGAATAGAAAAATATTTCTTCAGCAGTTTGCAGTGCAGGCTACAATATTCAAATTACATGTTTTGTCTCGAAATGCACATCTGACAGTGAGTTGGACAGTAAATCTGCATCCTAACTCAAGCTAATACTGCATGTTAAATTTATGTTCATTAACAAAAACAGTAACATGTTTTTTTTAAATGTAACGACCACATTTTTATTTGGTAAAATGTAATATTCTGACTGTTTGAGTTTTATTAAAATGAACCATTGGTCATCCAGTATCATGCATTTGATTTAGATCATGATATCCACAGATAAAACCAGGCATAGCCTATAACTTAGCACCTCACTAACTAGGGCTGTCACTTTACGTTCGAAAATCGATTGCACAATCGATCGGACCAACCAACAACAAGTATCGAAACCAAAATAGGGAATCGATTTTAACAGCCTTTTTTTATGTATTTTTTTTTTTTTTACCAAAATAGTGTTTTAGGTGGACAGGTCAATAGAACATGTAGGATGTTGGAAAATAACAATGTCTTTTCTGTTAACCAAATGCTTTTTAATATTCGCTATTACTTCAAGGCAAGTGAACAAGCGCGCCGTTATTTGTTGCCAGAGCCGTTGCTTAGTGACGTGTGTGTTCAAGTAAGCCAGAAATGCGCAGATTCTGGGCAATATGCTGTATTTAATATCACGAGGACTCATAGATGTGTATATATCTCTATGACGAGGACTCACGAGTTGCGTATTTGCGCTGAATCCACACAGATTTGGCTTACACGAACTAACACAGCAAAGAAAGTGAGTAGCTAAACATAGACGCACGCCTCTTGATTTGACAGCGTTAGCCGCCAAAGTTCATTTTTATTTGGCGAGTTGAGGGTGTTAATTTCAATCCCTGAATGTTGCACTCCTGTTTGTCATTGTGCACGAAACTTCACGCCAATAAATCATCAGGAATATTGCTAACTTGTGGGCGCTGCGCGTCTCAAGCTCCCTCTTTCGTCCTAATGCATGCATGTTAGTTTTCCGGATTTGCCTATATTTGGTGTTGAAAATGGAAACGTCTTTAGACACGAAAAAAAAAATCGATTTTACAATCGATTCAATGAACACTTATGTCTCAAAAATCGAACAGGATTTTTTCACAAAAGTGACAGCCCTATCACTAACTATAGCTTCTATGGTATTTGTATGAAAAACAGTAGCCTAACAGTTATATACATTATTAAATACTGTAATTATATTCCATTAGACATTTAATACATTAAGTATCAGTATCAATTCAGATTCTGACTGTATCGTTGCTCACAGTGTTTCTCCTGTTTGTCAGCGCTGTTTTATCTGCCTTTAAACTGGACATTTGTGTTCTTTGCTGAATTCGAGCGCATCTCACTGTATCTCGAGTCGTGAGTGAGGCCGATCAGACTAAACGCGTCTGCTCTAGTGAACTCGCGCTGCCGTTTGGACTTTGAGCCGAGCGGATAAATGCTTCGTGTGGCGCGCGCCGCGCGGTTCAAATGAGTTTCGTTCCGCTTTTGGAGCATAAACATTATCGAACATTTATCGACCTCTTGATATCGTTTTATCGAGAAAAATTATATCGTTATCGTTTTATCTCCCAGCCCTATCTCTCACACACACAATAGTCAGTGATACATTTGCGACCCATTAAAAATTAGGGTCGCAATGGCATTTCAAAAGGTCGCATATGCGACCATTTTGGTCGCAGTGTAGTTCCCTGTGTGTGTATAAATATATATATATATATATATATATATATATATATATATATATATATATATATATATATATATACACTCACCTAAAGGATTATTAGGAACACCATACTAATACACATAACACATACAACTTTTGATTTTAATAATAATAAATGCTGAAATTATCATTAAGATTAATAAATGCTGTAGAAGTATTGTTAATTATCAGTTCATGTTAACTAATGTAGTTAACTAATGAAATGATATTGTTAAATAATGACTTTGTTTTGCAATATTGCTATTTTAGGTTTAATTAAATTTTTATTTCAGTTTTAGCTTTATTTATTTCCAGTTGATAATTTTAGTGCTTCAACTAACTTATTTTAACACTTTACAATAAGGATTCATTAGTTAACTACATTAGTAATAAAATAGCAACATTTTAATAAATGACAAAAGCACATAATGCATTTACTAAACTTAACATGAAATATAATACAAGAAATGTTCTAGATTCATATGGATTACTTTGACGATGACTTTATGAACTGTTTTGGTTTCCTGGACTTTTAATGGAGGCACATGATCTTTCAGGTGTTGTGAAAGAAGGCTTGATTTGTTGATGTGTTTGTAAGCTGAACGCAGGTCTTGTTGGTTTGTCGGGGCATGAGGGTGAGTGATGGCCTGTTCTCCGTGTGTGTGTGTGTGTGTGTGTGTGTGTGTGTCAGGCGGTCTCTGAGGGCGAGGAGGACGCCGCAGACTCCAGTCGAGAGACACTAGAGCTGTCGTGTGAACAGGCGCGCGAGCAGCTCACCAACAGCATCCGGCTGCAGTGGAGGAAGCTCAAGAGCCACATGCAGAGACTCGACAGCCAAGGTACCCTAGCTTATTGGGCATCAAAACACCAATCAGATGCTTGCTAAAAAGCAGCGTCTGAATCTGGGACAGCGATAGAGTCAAATTAACATTTGCAACCACAGCGATTGCCTCCGAGGACAGAGTACTTGGCACTGACGTAGGCTTTAACACGAGATATTTTTAAATCAAAACGGCACCATGCTGTGAAATCAGACGGACACGTAAAAGCATTGTTCAATTGCTCAGGCATTCGAAATATACTTCAGACATGCATTTTTAATAGTGATTTTTTTGGAAGGGTATTCCCAGTTTTCCGAGGGTTGTCCACATCCCGGGCCAGAACGGCTTCGGGACTGTTTCTTGGCAGAAGTGTCACTCTTGTGATGGGTGTTGTTAACCGCACATCTCCTAGATTTACACACACATGTTAATGCACGTGTAGAGGAACGTCCTGACGTGGTGATTTCAGATCCTGGTCTTTCAGGAGGGTGGAGGACAACTTGGGAGTTAGCAGTGTTATTATTTATTAACTTAAGTTAACTATTAAAAGCATTTCTGTTAAATGAAATAAAGCTAAAATACAAAAAAACAAATATTAGTTGAAAAACATGGACTTTTTTTAGTCTCTTTCAGTTTTTTTTATCACTTTGCCTGTGTTAATGCTAACTGCATAACATTTGGCACAGGTGTGTATTTTATTTTATTACTATTTCACCGCCATTTCCTTAAAAAATCTATTTAGCACTTGTAACACAAAATACTTCTCAGCGCCTTTTGGACAAAAATGTCCCCATTGAAACCCATTAAAACTGCTTTTTTTTTTTATCCCAGGGCCATTTAACTATAAAATGATGCAGTCTTTGTTAAGAGGCTTTCATTCTGTTGGCAAAGCGGTTTTACTTCAGCAATATTCTCCCAAGAGTCTTCTTTAAAATGAGACCAAACTTAAGTCGGTGCTCCCAGGCTTCACATTTTTATGACAGTTTTTTGACACAGACATCTTTGTCCTTGATGGACCTATGTGTAACATTTTTTTTAATGGTTGCACAAGGGTTAAATGTACACTGTGAACATCAAAACACAAAACATATGATCTAACCTTTTTATATTCATATCCAGTTGGGAGAAATATTTACTTTTTTGGGATAAAGGTTTGGTAAAAATTCTTAGACATCACTGGTTTGGCCCAAGATTCTCATCTCTAATGATTATTTTGAGTGTTTTTTTTTTTTCATCATATCGGTGTCATTTACAACCGTTCAAACCCCTCAGTTCTCCATCTCCTGAAGCCAAGCTGATGTTGAGTCTTGTTTGATTACGAGCTCGGTCTCGTCCTCTTTTCTCCAGCAGACTCTGTTCAGCATGTGTTTAAAACAGGTGATTCTCCGGAGGATGGAGATTTAGCGGCTCCATGTCAACCTTTCTCGCTCGTTTTACCAACTAACATCTGACAACACACTCACTTACACACGCACGCACACGACTAACCTCTGTCACTCCACACCAGAGCAACTTTACTCTATTGGGGGATATGAGGAGACTCATGGCCGAGTGACACATGTACACACTTTTTTACCGCCAAAACCATCCTGAAAGGGAATATACACACTCGTAATAGACTTACCATAGTGAATCAGGGTAAGAGACACACATTTTTGAAGGATTGATGACTTTTTAACAAAGTTACTTAGTATACGGACTCCATCTCTGTGAGGTTAAACCTTTTTTTAACTATAAATCACTGCTTCCGGTCTACTGCCACACGGATGTTCATGAGAAGGATGTGGTTGGGTGGATCTCCGTCACTATCTGTGTGTGTGTGTGTGTGTGGGGTTTTTCAAGTGTCAGCAGAGCGGCACCCATTCACTTGCATTATATAGACTCAGAGAGATGGATTATTTACCTAAAAATAGTAGTTTGCGTGAATGTGCAAAAGTCTTCTACATGGGGGACGGCATGAGTGTGAGTGAATGAGTGGAGTGTCGCTTTAAATGCTGTGGTGAGTTTGAGACAGAAGATAGTTCAGTGATGGTCCTGATGGATCCTCTTGTGTTGCAGTGTCGCTGGTGGCGTGTCAGGAGCGTGAGGCCGAGGAGCTGATGTCCAGGACGGATCATGAGGAGGACATGCAGCGGATACGACTGGAGCTGCAGCAGTGTAAAGAGTTCATCCACATACAGCAGCAGCTTCTGCAGGTCATACACACACACACATCTAACACTGCAGCTCAACACACACACATCTAACACTGCAGGTCAACACACACACACACACACACACACACACACACACACACACACACACACACACACACACACACACACACACACACCACATACACACACATCTAACACTGCAGGTCAACACACACACACACACACACACACACACACACACACACACACACACACACACACACACACACACACACACATCTAACACTGCAGGTCAACACACACACACACACACACACACACACACACACACACACACACACACATCTAACACTGCAGGTAAACACACACACACACACATCTAACACTCACACACCTGAGCAAAGCTTATATTTACTCAGAACTGTGGGGGAGTTGACCACAGAGAGTGTGTAGTCCACTCCATGACTATATAATGCGGTAAAAGTGCTGTGTAATAAACATGACTGGACCGGAGTGATGAATTGTAAAGCTGCTTCAAACATATCCACATTGGTGTGATCACATGCTTTCTGAACGGCTGTTTTCTCACCGCTGTTATTTCTGTTTTTGTTTGAAAAGAAAGCGTTCAGAACAAACATATTCATCTAATCGTCGATCTTACGGCATAAGTGTAAGTAAGCGTCGATGTTAATTAGGGATGCACCGAATCCAGGATTCGGATTCTGCCGAATAATTGGGCTTTTTAACGAGGTTCGGTTTCTGCCGAATCTTAGAAATTTTGGTAACACTTTATTTGAAGGGGTGTGCATAAGACTGACATGACACTGTCATAAACATGACATAACACCTGTCATAAACATGAAGGAGTCTTTATGAATGTTTATGACTGTTGTCATTAAGTGTCATTCGGTAAATTATGACACTTTCAATGCAAAGTTGACATTGTTTAAAATGTCTTTGTTATGACAACTTGACATTACCCAAGACAAAAATGTCTTGATTATGACAACTTGAAATTAACAAAGACGGAAATGTCTTTGTTATGACAACTTGACATTAACCGAGAAATCATAACCTGTCAACCTGTGACAACTTTGGCCGTCATGACACCATTATAACTGTGTCATGAATATTACCTGTCCTCAAGTAAAGTGGAACACATTGTACTAGTTATAAAGATGTCATTAAGGGTTATTACACTGCAAAATGCTTGAAGTTTGATAATTAGACCTGTTATGACATATTTGTGACAGGTTGACAGGTTATGATTTCTTGGTTAATATTAAGTTGTCATAACAAAGACATTTCCGTCTTTGTTAATGTCAAGTTGTCATAATCAAGACATTTTTGTCTTGGGTAATGTCAAGTTGTCATAACAAAGACATTTTTTGTCTTTGTTAATGTCAAGTTGTCATAACAAAGACATTTTAAACAATGTCAACTTTGCATTAAAAGTGTCATAATTTACCGAATGACACTTAATGACAACAGTCATAAACATTCATAAAGACTCCTTCATGTTCATGACAGGTGTTATGTCATGTTTATGACAGTGTCATGTCAGTCTTATGCACACCCCTTCAAATAAAGTGTTACCGAAATTTTTTCTACCGAACCGAACCCGGGCTTGCGCTGGTCGACGTCACGCCACCGTTGATTACGGGAAGGTGTTTACCTAGTGTAACGCGTTGTGTCATGAAGAAAAATAGGGATACCTCACAGCTAACATTAAAGTTATAGCAGAGGCCAGACAGATTCACGGAGGCGATTGCCATCTCACAACTCGCACTTTATTCCCCAATTGAACTCGTGTAACTGTCTTCACACGTTCTACCATCCATCCTACCAGGCATTACTTAATAAACAAAATGAGATAAAAATGAGCATCAAACAGAAATAACCCACAACACGGGGAGTGAGGCGCATGATACAGTACAGACTGCAGACAGTTCAACAAGAGCGCACAGCTCTTAAAGGGATACTCCACTTTTTTTGGAAATAGGCTCATTTTACAACTCCCCCAGAGTTAAACAGTTGAGTTTTACCGTTTTTGAATCCATTCAGTCGATTTTCTGATATTTGGAAGAATATCAGTAAGCAGACAGTTTCTGGTCTCATTGACTTCCATAGTAGGAAAAAAATATACTATGGAAAACGATAAAACTCAACTGTTTAACTCTGGGGAGTTGTAAAATGAGCCTATTTCCAAAAAAAGTGGAGTATCCCTTTAAAGGGGCCACGCCTTTTTACCACTCGTTACAGTACGTGCACCGTTCGAATGCTGTGAAAGTGAAAATGGAACTCGTGAGCGAAAAAGTGTTGTTTGACAGTAGGAACTTCCAGTCAAAAGAACACAATTTGGACTTGTCGTGGTGGCAAGGACCCTAAACAATACACAACATTGCTGCTGTTAAAATGAATAATGTTGCTTATTCTTTTTTTTTATTCTTTTTTAATTAAAATAAAATAAAAAGTAAATGCGTTATTTACTTCATTAATATGTTTACTGTTAATGGACTGAGGATCAGAGTAGGATTCGGTATTCGGTTTCGGATTCGGCAGAATCTTAACCAAGGGATTCGGCCGAACCCCAAAAATCTGGATTCGGTGCATCCCTAATGTTAATTAGGCTCTTTAGATTTGAGTTTTGAAATGGCTTATTTTGCAGACATCGCGACTGTTCTCGATTTCCATAGTGGAGTGCACACTTCAGCTCTGCACACTGTGGCATGAGCCGGTGTAATCCTCTTTCAGTGGAGCTAACTACTGTTTGCAAATGCTAACATTAGTGGTGCGCACCCTTACCCAAAGAAAAACCCAACCCGATAAAGTTAGACCCAAGTCAGACCCGAAGACATTTTTTTTTCTAACCCAGCTAAACCTGATTGTTAATTAAACCCCTGAAACGAATAGTGGGAAGTTGGCATATTTTAAAACAATTCTGGTCTCCTCAGGTCATTCGCTAAAAGCCCTTTTTTTTTTTAATTACCTGAGGTCACTAATTAAAAAAGGTATCAGACCCGACCCGAGCATAAATTGGGCTAAAACATAGAGATGCACCGATTGATCGGCTGGTGATCGGTATCGGCTGATTTTCATGCGATCGATGATCGGCGACCGGCCGGCCAGTCTGACATATGCCGATTTTATGCCGGTCAAATGCACTCAGGCGCTGCATGATTAACATCAGCAACATCAGCATCACACGTGCACACGGAACGCACATGTAGGAAACCTCGTGAATTACGGCCGTTTCACACCGCAAGCGTGAGCAGCGCGTATTATTTCCAGCGTGCCTGTTAATCAGTGAGTGCATCACACCGGGAGCAGGAGCGGCGCGCGAGCAGCAGTGAAGAGCGGGTTTAGACACGGAGTCTGTTTCTGCTGCACTGCTCACGCTCAGTGAAAGTGAAAGCACACTTTTGATGGACAGAATACATTTCACAGAATTTGCATGTCTGGTGTGTTTTAACAAGAACTGGAATAGGCTATGTCAGAAAAGAAAATGAATTTTCTGGATTATTGGATGTGAACAGAAAGAAATGGTTCTTCATAACACTGCACTTTAGATGTGTGTGCATTTCCCACACCAGGAGCCATTTATATACTCCTATTTTATAGCGATTAATGTTCAAAAATGTTCTATGTAAAATGTCCTACTAAAAAAAAGAGAAAATAAATATGTGGGTGTTCTGTAAAGTGGTTAGAAAAATCGAAAATCGGAATCAGCCTAGAAAATTGTTGGCTAATCTGTGCATCTCTAGCTAAAACATAGATCACATTGTGTGTTTGCTCGTGTCTGAGACGTGTGGATGTGTGTGTGTGTTTACAGCAGCAGCTGAGCGTGTCATGTGACGAGGAGACCACAGCGCTGCTGAACGACTGCTACACGCTGGAGGAGAAGGAGCGGCTGAAAGAGGAGTGGAGGCTCTTCAACGAGCAGAAGAGAAACTTCGAGCGGGAAAGGAGGAATTTCACTGAAGCTGCTATTCGCCTGGGACACGAGGTACTGACAGAAGGAATGAACTATTACAGTAATACATTAAAGAGGTCATGACATTTTACTTCATCTTATGACAGATCAGAGGACATTGTGCTATTAAAACATACTGTGTTTCAGAACTCATAATTGGCTTTTATTGAAACCAAGCCTGCCAAAACAGCTTGTTTTCTTCTTCTGGCGTTTGTGTAATAGCGATGAAAACATGTTTTCCTCATATTCTCCATTTGTTTTCCCTCTTCAGAGGAAATCGTTTGAGGAGGATCGAGCTGCGTGGCTGAAGACCCAGTTCTTGAACATGACTCCGTTTGTAGACCGCAAAAGACCGGCGTTGCCTGAACCTCACAGTGCTTTATCAGTCCGT
The DNA here is from genome assembly GCA_036326025.1 of Chrosomus eos. Classification (NCBI taxonomy): domain Eukaryota; kingdom Metazoa; phylum Chordata; class Actinopteri; order Cypriniformes; family Leuciscidae; genus Chrosomus; species Chrosomus eos. The sequence goes on from CM070823.1 coordinate 46,537,849, forward strand.
GAGTATCTCTGGAGAACGTCTTGTATGTCCTCTGTGCTGATCAACAGCTGATGGATTGTGAGAATGACCTACGGCTTCACATGTGCCACTTTTCTGCTTGTGAAGCTCGTCATATATCTTGTGGTCAAGTTTCTTCATTTAGGATGATTCTGAATGCACGTGTGTGTAGGTGCTGAACCCGAGGCCAAGCTGCAGTCCACTCCACCGCTCCTGACCCAGCCCCTGTCCTACAGCGCGTTCTCCACCCCGAAATCTGTGGCGCTGCTGAAGACGCCCTCCACTGCTGACCTGTACCGCACGCTACACCTCACTGCGGAGAGCAGGTACTCCTGTGCTTTAAACACCACCAACACTGCTTCTTTACACACACCTGTCAATAATGCTAAAAATACACCCACTCCTTTTTTTTATAATCCCCATAAATCTTAACCCGTCTCTCTAAACGAGCGGCTCCAGGTCCTCCTCTTCCATAAGAGCACATGACTGCTGACCATCTGCCCTGTTAGCTTGGATCCACAACAACTACATACATTTATTTATCCAGAAGTTGCCCAGTTGTATTTTAAGTTGTAACTTTTTCCTGAGTCTGTCCATCAGTGTCCGACTCCGGTTTCAACACGCTACTGACAGTTTCTGACGTTTTGGCTGCGTGACATTCTCCAGTTGTGGAGTATCTGAAGCTCCGCCCTCTTCTGGAAAGCAGCTCATTTGCATTTAAAGGGACACAAAATCACACCTAAATAGGGACAAATTTGACAAGCTATAATAAATAATCTGTGGGGTGTTTTGAGCTGAAACTTCAGACACACTCTGTGGACACCTGAGACTTGTGAATGTCTTGTGAAAAGGGGCTTAATAGCTCCCCTTCAAAAAAATATTCCTCCCAAAGTGGAAGTTCAGTCGCTTATTTACTCACCCATACGCACAACCAGCGCAACGTCATAGAATGTCTCTGAACAGATTCACGCCCACTTTTAGGGGAAAATAAACTAGACTTCCCATAAACTTCAATACAGAATAGCGTCACAAAACAACATCCGTACACAGACGACAGGCGTGAATAACTTAAAGCAACACTGTAACATTTTTTACCTTTTTTTTACTGGTCTGTATCGCTTTTACTGGCACTATGTAACTTCGGGGTTCGGGTAGTAACCCAACCACAAAAAGAACTACAAAACTTGACTGCTTTACGTCAAGTGCTACAATAGTCGTATTGCGACATCAGAAACGAAGAAAAACGAAATATCATCCTTTCATGAAATCATGTAACATACTCTACCTTGTCTGTGGACATCGTTCATTCTAAAGCCGTGCTGGGTAAACAGCGAGCGTGTGCGACGGTAGGCTAAATTATTTACGACAGCGGCAATGGACAATTTCATTTCCAACCAGTAGGCGACCGAAGAGGAAAAGTTACTTGGTGTTACTTTAAGAAATCACTAAGATTAAACATGTCAAGTGATTATATGTCCACACTGCCTGCCATTCTCCCAGCGTCAAATTGCTGTAACAACCCGACCCAGTGTCCAGAGAATCTTACCCAGACATTTACTCGTAGTCATACATGGTAAGCCAGTGAATGATTTTACTTTGGTTTTGAAAGTAAACATCTTTCAATATATATTATGTCTTATAATATGCATTATAATATATCTTATAATATATACTGTATATAACCCCACTGGGTTGTTACACCAATTTGACGTTTGAAGAATGAAGGGATACGTTTTTAAATTGACCAAATTAAGTTAGTTGATTTATCTTTCACGCTCTATGGCAGGCAGTGTGGACATATAATCACTCGACATGTTTAATCAAGTTATTCACGCCTGTCGTCTCTGTACAGACGTTGTTTTGTGACGCTATTCTGTATTGAAGTCTATGGGAAGTCTAGTTTATTTTCCCCTAAAAAGGGGCGGTGACGAAATCGACAGTTCAGTTCCCGGATGTGCCGGTAGTACGTATACGCCGTTCCAAACCAACATGTGACCAATTTGTTTTTGTTTTCAGAGGAACCCAAAAGGAGAGTTTAGAAACTTTATTAATGTCTTTAAGCTCTGTCATCATTTTGGAGCTTGAAAAACATGGTCACAATGAACTAACGCATTGTAAAAGAGTCCAGATGGCTACTGAAGTCTTCTGAAGCTCCAGGCCCTAGAGCCACACTTGCAGACCTTGACTGCTCTTGATAACTTGTCTACTTTACATGATGTATTTCTGGGATTCGGCTAGAAGACAAGAGGTCATGAAACCCCAAGTGTGTGTGTAGAACTTCTGTTTTCCCAATGGGACTGTGTTAGATTTTCCCCTAAGAACAAGATCCCTGATACCTGCACAATTATACTCCCGGTGACTGGCGTTGGTTGACTCCTCTTAGAGTAGCTTTACTGACCGCATTATAGTCACCTGACCGCATCTAACCCTGTCTAACAGTCTCACACTGAGTCGAACGTCGTCTCGTCCTTTTGACTCAATCACTCGGGAAAAAGGTCTTTAGTGTCTCACTAATCTGTTAACTTGCTCCACTAACTAACTTTCTGCGCTGCAATAACCCAATGATTTAATCACGGCCGGGAGAGTCCTCCAGCAATTCTCAGGGAATCTCTCCCAGAAAGAAGAATACATCATCAGGCTTTATCAGATAACTGTAAGAATAACATGACCTGTTACTCATGATCGTTTTCCTTCACTATGATTGGTTCAGTCTGTGCTGAACGAGCCGCCACTTCTCCCTCTGCTACTGAGCAGATTTACATCTCAAAATCATTCAAGAGGTTAGAAGTTTATTTGATTACTCAATATGTCATTAGACTATAATAGACTATCTGTTTGAAATCATCTCAAAGTTTCCACTGTTTCAACACATCAACAGTAGGGTTGGGTACTGGAACCGGCCACTGATATGGAAACACCAATACCCAAGTAACCGGTATCTAACCGGACCGAATCAAAACACAGATAACCGGCCCGTCGCCGTCGATCACGTGAAGATCAGCCGATTCCGGCCACCAGCCGACCAATCGGTGCATCTCTAGATTATTATATCTCAACTATTCAGTGTTTTCAACCACACAAGGTTTATTTTAGGTTTCAGACATTTAAATGCACATGTACTAGCAGAAAAACATTTATAGATTGTAAAATACACGGATGTCTATGGAAGCGGCAATAAAAAATGCTTTCCGTTATAAATGGATGTTTGGATGCACATTGTGTAGCTGTAGCCAACCATAAAACTTACTCTGTTCTTCTCACACTTCACTGACCGCTTACTTTCATGTATTTCTGGAGAAGTGGATGAATTGATGTGTTGTAGCCTGACAGATACAATTCAACATGGCAGCCATTGAGTTATAGATCATCTAACATGAATCATGTTCATCATAAAGGTTTCTTGAATGACAACACATTCACTTACATGTATTTAAGAATAAAAATATCAGCCACGGACTGACTGACATGTAACGCAACCAACCACAGTTCGTTTTGTGCCGCGTCATGTTTAATGTGAAACTGTAAAGTCGATGTCCATACAATAACAGACCGCCGTACATCTAATAGATGATTCATTCAAGAACACAAGTTTACTGCAAGAATAGAGCCGTGAACCTCACGCACTTTAGAGATCCAGCATTCGGCTGATCCTGATGAACACTCATTGTCTCAGTTGTAAATGACGGTGTTCTTCTTCGTTTCACGTCACGGTTTAAGGTGATGTGTCCTGAAATAACTCCTCATTGTGCCGGACAGGCAGTGAGGCAGGAGAGGAGGCGTGTTTGGCCAGAGAAGGAGAAACATGTCAAAAGAATTGCGATAATTAGCTGTTATTAGTACTGTGGTGTTTTTTAGTTAAATGATTGTATTTGGTTTAGGTGGCTTAGGTTTTATTGTGAATTTATGTAAATTTGGTGTTTTGTATTTAGACTACTTATATTAAAATTGTGGAGTAAATATATTTAATTTTTATTTTTATTTTTTTTTTTTTATAACAAAAGCCATTATTTAATGTCATTCACCATCGTTTTGAGGCTCTCTTTATTTTAAAGTATCAGTTTAGGCACCGGTATCGATAAAACCCAAACGTTACCCAACCCTAATCAACAGAGTACATTTTGTTCTACAACACTTGAAGAAGTAATGTTAGATTTTAGAATTGATTAGTTTATTGTTTTTTAAAAAAAATCCATCACAGGACACACTTAGTGTTGTAAATGTTTTTACAGAGCATTATTTTAGACATTTTGATCAATACTTTGCACTTTTAACTTCTGTATGTGTTCAGCAGTTCTAATGTAACAACACAATTTTATTATGGTGCATCTAATTAAGTGATACGAAATACTAGGACTGTGCAATGATTAAACGCATACAAAATAAAGGTTTGTGTTTACATAATGTGTGTACTGTGTAAAATTATTTTGTGTGTGTATATATATATATATATATACATGCATGTGTGCATTTATATATACAAAATAATTCTACACAGTAAACGCATATATATTATGTAAACAAACTTTTATTTTAGATGCAATTAATCATTGCACAGCCCCTATAAAACACACATCTCTGCAGAAATATATTGTGCAATACTACATTTTACAAATAAATTATATGTTAAAACATAATTACTTTAAGGCACACTATAAAGGTGTCCTTGAAATATTGTGTGTTGGAGGCACAGGAGATCCTGAACATGAAGAATGATGGGATACGCTTGGCTTCAAATACCGTTCTGAAGTGATATTAGAGTGTGTGTGTCCTTTCATAATGAGCTTTGGTGTTTTCAGACACTCACTTCATGTTGTGTACATGTGCTCTCAAGTGTGTGAACATGGACAGGACTTTGGAGAATACAGGAGTGTGTAGGAGAAATGCGAGTATCCGCTGTAACTCCACATGTGTGTTGTGTGTCCTGCAGAGGCCAGGGGAAGTGTCCGAGCGCTGAGATGTTGAGCACGTCACGTCTGCGCAGATGCTCTACAGACTGCAGCGTCCGCTCACTGCTGCGAGATGAGAACAGCCCCATCTGACGACGCTACGGCACGGTTACACTACTGACGACGGTTACACTACTGACGACGACGGTTACACTACTGACGACGGTTACACTACTGACGACGGTTACACTACTGACGACGGTTACACTACTGACGACGGTTACACTACTGACGACGGTTACACTACTGAAGACAGTTACACTACTGACGACGGTTACACTACTGAAGACACACTCCAGGTTCAGGCAAACAGACAATCTTTCACCACTTCTGAATCTCATAATGATACACATGTAAAGTGGCCAATGTGGTTTTTGTATTGTAGTAATAAGAATAATTGAAAAATGCAACAGTCAGACTGTGTGATGTTTGTGCGGGCTGTGAATGTTACTTTAGTTCATAAAGCACTTTTAAGAGGAGCAATGTTTAATGTAGCTTTTAAATATTAATATATATGGATATTGATTTGCCATTATATTGTTGCTGGAACAATCTGGTCGTGGGCTGGATTTCACATTTAGAATTGCTCAGTTTTGTACTTTTATCATCATCGAGTGATGTTAAGTACTATGCATTAATTGCATCTCTTTTAATGCAAAACCTGAAATGGGTTTTTAGTTAAATTTTTTCCACTTGAATATTGAATATTTGTATTGAGAAAATCAAGAATGTCTTTGGTAGAGTTTAAAATATTTTTTAGAATCCATGTTTACACATTTGAAGACTGATTTCTTCACTTCAATGCAATAAAGTTTGAAAGAGATAAAAAAAGATCTTTGTGTTTTTAAAGTTAGTGTGATATGTATATTGACTGTTGTTTTTCTTAATGCATGTTACTGGTCTTACGATAAGACACCGCTGACATATGACGACCCAATCACATTCAGATCGGCCTTCATTCAGGTGTACAACTCACTTTTCACAATCCTGTCAACAACCGGTCAAAAGCTGAAATTCACTACATGCCTTTTAAAATATAAACAGCTTTTAAAACACTAGGTGACTTTGTCAATGGTAACAGGTAATGATAAAAGAGAAGGATTTAAACAAAAGATGTAAACAGGAATGTGTCTCTTGTGATCGGATCAACCAAAATGCATCTTAACACCAGATGTAAACGAGGCCTAAGTGAAGACTATACTCCTGCTGCTGCAGATGTGTCTTGTTGCTAGGAGAAGCATAACATTAGCAGTAGCGGTGTCCACATTCAGAGTGTGCGTCCTTCCAAGGCTGCGTTCCCAGGCCGAGTGCGTCAGTGGCGTGATGAAGACTGGCCCATTTCAATGCGGCCTACAAATGCTTTCTTTGTTTCCTGGGCCAAGAAGGACAGAAGGAGTGGATGCTTTACAGAGCAGACTATCCCAAGATTCATCGTGAGCTGCTGATGACAGCATTTTCTGTTTTTTAAGAGAAAATGCCAGATTACACTTTTAGAAAGTATTGGGTTTCAGCTTACTCGAAGATCTAATGATCCAAATGTAAAAAGTGGTTACGTTTTTTTATTTGTCTTATGAAATTCTATAAAATTGCATCTTAGTAAGAGATTATACTCTTATGTGCATAAATGGACCAAGATAAACAAACCTTGTTTTTTTTGTTCAGACAGCTGAATTGAACTTTCTAGTACAAACGTTCCTGGTGCTCGTCAGCTGTCACAACAATAGCAATCCTCCATAGGCTGGACCAACATTTTAGGTTTACCTTTGTGCAGCTTTAATTGGTACACCGCTAATTTCCTGCTTACATGTTCATGGGCCATATCTGATCTGTGCTACATGGGAGGAAAAAGTGGGAATTGGGTCATTTAAACCGTGCAATGTGAATGCAGCCATAGTTAAAAAAAAATTGTATCCAACTTAAAATGTTTTCTTTAAAATCTGTCAATTCAGACTGGCCAAAAATCTGCAGAATGGCTCTACCTTCGACTCCACCATACTGTAAAAAGGGAGTAAAAAATCTGGGTAAAAGTCAGTGTATTTTAATCACTTGGAAATTTTATAATATGGTGGTAATGTAACGGTAAAGTGTTGCAATTTGATCAAAACTGTTACTTTGCTCCAGTAAAAAGGGAAACTCATAACTAGTTGAATGTATACAGGTGTGTGTGTGTATGTATTACAGTTTTTTTCGATTGCTAAACGACAGTGAGCACAACTGGAGCTACATGTGCAAAACTCACACTACAGTCTGCACAGCAGCAGTTCATGTGGACCAAACTCTAGTTCGTTTTTCATTGCTTGAACACAGTTTTCAAAACTCTGCACACTTATCCCATGACTTTAACCACAACCTGCACAACACTGTGGATTTACAGCACTTTGTTCAAATGCTAACACACTGCTGTCAAAACTGTGAACCACACATTCAAAACAGAATAGATTTCAGCCTTGTGCCTTTCAAACACTGATTGCAATTTCAGCTGAAAGGCTAGCAGTGGTGTTTGGAAGGCTGTAGAATGCACTGATTGCTATTACGGTTCTAAATCACCGTAGAGTATTAATACACAATTAATGTCCAGTAACTAGGAGAGGAGTCAAAAAACCAGAGCCAAAGATCAAATTCACTCACTGTATTGATTGATACGTTTTCTCACAATGTCAACAAAATGTAAACATCACAATAATCAGTAGGCCTACATAAAATAATCAAACAATAAAAACAATGATTATGTTCAAAAGAAATTATATCAAGAGAGGGCAACGAAGTGGTGATAATGAGTAAGTGTACTCAGTTTCAAGAAGTCCCAAGTATTCCAGAGGAAGTTCACTTATGAAGAAGGGTGCAGAAACGTCGGTCCTCAGACGCGATGCCGTCTGGTCCTGATAGGGTTAATATGATGATGTTCAAAAAGGCCTGTATCTTCGTGTGCTGTGATGTTCAGTGTGTGATGGGTTTATGTGATATGGTCAGCTGGACAAATGTAGATAAACGTGTGTGGTTCTATAATAAAACAAACAAACTCAATTAGTTTCTCTGTTACAATTCTTACGATAAAAATGCTGCGTCATTATCACTTGATGTGATTGAACGTGAAAGACATTACAAACTTGTGGTACTGATATAATATAGCAGCTGTACTTTTATGACTGAATAAATATCTTATTGATAAAATAAACAGAATATCAAACGATGATTATAAAACAAAATAAATGTAAGATAAGCACTTACAGTCTGCAATGACGCACGCGCGAGTATTCTCCACAGAAATCCAACAACCTCAGAAGCGATCACACAACATCATCCGCCCATCACATATGAAATACCAAACTGCTCACCAGCTATACTGTCGATCTATAACTTTATGGCCTTTTTATGCACCTTGCTGCATTTACTCACAATAGAAATCTCTTCTGCACCACATCTCTTCTTTCTTTCCTCTATTGCCGCGTATATGTGATCTCGCGTCATCTCACAGAACTCGCGAGCCTTCCGATTCAAACTCCGCCTACTCGGCAGACGCAACACTTCAAAGGAACACTGTACAACTATATTATACTATAGTAAGAACATAAATATAACAGGACCATGGCCTTTTGCACAGCCGCCCCCAAATTTGGTATGCAAATTTGCCATAAGTAGGGTCTATGAGGAACTCTCTGAGTCGGGGGGTAATATTGGCAACTCAATCAACTTAGCTACTGGTCTTGTGTACGTTTGATCTTTCACTTTGACCACTGCTGTTCTGACTCTCCCATCTGAACTTGGAATGGTAGAAGAGACAGTACCAACTCTCCAAAGCGCTCTTGGAATCTGTTCGTCAACAATGAGTACTACAGTACCAACTGCAATATTCTCTTTCTCTCTGTGCCATTTCTGCCTTGACTGCAATGTGGGCAAAAAATCATGAATAAAATGCTTCCAAAAATGATCACTCAGAACCTGACTATGCCTCCATCTTTTCCTACTGAGTAATTCTGAGTCTGAATAGACAACTTGAGGCAAGGAGGAGTCAGGCCGCCCCATCAGCAAGGAATTTGGCGTTACTGGGTCTGGATCGGAGATGTCGCTAGATACATAACCCAGGGGTCTAGAATTAAGGATGCTCTCAACCTCAATCAGAATGGTTCTTAATACCTCCTCGCTGACTGTCTGTGCGCCTAAGGTGGTTCTCAAGGCTGTCTTTACAGACCTCACTTCTCTTTCCCACGAGCCGCCGAAATGAGGTGCACTTGGTGGATTGAACCGGAATCTGATTTGTTCTTTCGCCAACTGGTCTCTGATACTGGGCTGAATCTGAGAGAAGGTGTCCTCCAACTCTTTACATCCACCTCGGAAATTTGTTCCCTGATCCGAGAGAAGCTCATAGGGTTTCCCTCTTCGGGCAATGAAACGCCTGAGTGACAGCAGGAATGAATCTCCATCCATGTGATCCAATAGGTCAAGATGTACGGCTCGAGTAGTGAGGCACTTGTATACGACACCCCACCTTTTCTCAGTGCGCCGGCCCACCTTCACCATCAGTGGTCCAAAACAATCTACTCCGGTGGAGTAAAAAGGAGGTTTACACAATCGCAGACTTGAGGGGGGTAAGTCTGACATTCTAGGAATCTTTGGTTTGGCTCTCCACTTGTTACACTCAAGACAGTGGTGCTGATGTCTTCGAATAGCTTCTCTTCCCCGCAAAATCCAAAACTTGCGCCGCAGTTCGGCATACACTCTGCCAGCTCCTGGGTGGTGCAATTGTTCATCGTAATGCTTGATTAGGAGCTTCACTGCGGGATGATTCTGTGAAAGAACAATAGGGTGTAGAACTGCATCACTCAATCCATGACACCTACGAAGTCTTCCTCCTACTCTAATCAAGCCTAGCTCTTTGTCATACTCAGGAGCAAGCTTAAGAAGTCGGCTATGTACAGAAATGTCTTTCCCTCCCTTGAGTAAAGCAAATTCGTCAGGAAAGTCTTGCATCTGACATTGTCTAAGGATAGACAATTCTGCCTTCTGGAACGCATCTGCACTCAGTGAATCTGTGTTGTCAGCCGCCCCATGAAGGACTCGCGCGGTAGCTTCTAGTAACTCAGTGTAGCTACTAAATTGACTAGGATCAGGTTCAACTTGCAATTGATGTTCAGTCAACGAGCCGCAAAACACAGATTTCTTAAGTTCCTGAACTTCTTCGTGGGCCTTTCCTTCTGGGGCCTTAGGCCAACAGCTGCTATACTGCATCAAGAAAGCTGGTCCTTGTTTCCATCGTGTTTCTTCAGCTAGCTGAGCCATTGACAACCCTCGCGTAATATCATCCGCAGGATTAGCTGCAGAATCGACATAGCGCCAAGCTCCAGGGTCAGACAACTCCTGAATCTCTGTGACTCTAACTCCCACGAACACTCGATATCTGCACGAATCAGACTGTAGCCAAGCAAGAACTGTAGTCGAGTCAGACCAATAGACGAATTCAGAGATATCTAGAGTTAGCTCTTTCTTCAAGACGTCTCCTAGCTGCGCTCCTGTCAATGCGGCACAAAGCTCTAAACGAGCAATGGAGATCTGTTTCCTTGGAGCGACTCGTGACCTTGCCACCATGAAGGAAACCTGCGTATTGCCCTGGTCATCTTCAGAACACAAGTATGCTACAGAGCCGTACGCCTTTTCAGACGCATCACAAAACACATGCACACTGCGGCTCTTGACAGGATACTGAAGACTGGAACTGTAGCATCTTGGCAGGTGGATCTGAGACAATTGTGGAAGCTCGCTCTCCCACTGATGCCAAATGTCTAGTAAGCCGGATGGTAGATTAGGATCATCCCATTCTCGTTTCTTCTCCCACAACATCTGCACGACAATCTTGGCTCTTGTGGTATACGGAATGAGATATCCAAGGGGGTCGTACAGCTTGGCTAAAGTGCGATAGATGCTCCGCATCGTAACTTCACCATCCTCCCTCTGGTAAGGTTTGTAAACCAATGTGTCTGGTCTACACTGCCATATCAATCCAAGGGCATTCTCCTGCGGATTGGCCATTTCTTGACCGAGCTGAATCTCACCACTCTTCGATTTCAACTCAGCAGAAAGGTGGTGAATAACCTTGGGGATGTTACTGGCCCATTGCCTCAATTCGAATCCACCGTCCATAAGATGACTCTGCAAGCGGTTTACCAGCTGTAGAGCTTGAGCTTCAGTAGAGACACTCTTGAGACAATTATCAACATAGAAGCTACGCTCCACCGTTTGACGTACTTCATCAGTAGCTTCGAGATCCACCTTTGCATGGGACTGAAGTGCGTAGGTAGCACAACAAGGGCTACATGCAGTGCCAAATGGCAGAACTTCCCACTGATACACGATGGCCGGTTCAGATGGTTTTCCATGACGCCACAAAAAACGGAGGAAAGGTTTATCTTCATCGAGGAGACGGATCTGATGGAACATACCTTTCACGTCACTGCAGATGGCCACGGAATGTTCTCGAAAGCGGAGGAGAACGCCCAACAAGCTGGCACTTAAAGTCGGACCGGGGAAAAGATGGTCATTGAGAGACTGACCCTGATACTCAAAAGAACAATTGAAGACAATACGGTTCTTCCCATTGTGATGAACCATATGATGTGGTATGTACCATGCCTTGGAACTCGGGTCACATTCTGCAGATGTCAATGGGGTGACATAACCCGCTTGCAACAGTTTCTGAATCTCTGATTCGTAAGACTCAGCCATACTAGGCTCTCTAACTAGTTTCCGCTCTGTGCTGCGTAACAGGGCCATGACTGCCTCTTTGGGTGCATTCAGAGGTGGAGGCGACTCTTTCCAGAGTAGAGGAGTGGCGTACCTTTTGACACCATTCACATCGATCCTGATGGTTTTCTCTTCTAGAAGGCGGATAGCTTCTGCATCCTGTCGTGATCGACTGACTACTTTCTCAGATAGATAAGGAAGGGTATCCAGCTGCCAAAGTTTTTCAACTTGACGGAATAGCTCAGCTTCAGGAGAAACACAAGAAATGAATAAGCATTCTAGAGGCTGCAAGTGAGGCTTAATAAAACTTGAGGGACCTTGCAATGTCCAGCCAAGCATCGTATGAACCGCCGCTAGACCTCCAGGAGGACCCAATCTCACTGGCTCCACAGGGTTATCAAGTGAGGATAATCCGAGCCGATAAGTACCAAGGGCTGCGCTTCGTGGATGTCATGCAAAGGTAAATCACGGAGATGGCGATATCTTCTTTGTAAGTCAGAGATGGGGTAAGTATGTTGAACCAGGGCTAGCTCTTTTGCGGTAAAAGCACCCTTGACCGGGTAGGATTTGTCAGGGTGTGAAACAGGTGCTATGGAGAAAGATACAGATCTACCATGAATGGTATGAACATCCTGTCTCACTGTGCGCAGAGCCAAATCTTCAATCTCACCTTGAAGGTCTAGACGTCGAGCAGCTTCATTCAACAAAATAGTACGCTCAGATCCGTCGTCTAGCACAGCATAGGTTTCTAGTGACTTATCACCATTCCGAATGATTACTCGACTTAACTTCAGTAGCACTTGCTTGCCACTCGTAGGCCGATCCAAGTACAGGGTCTGAGAAGCAGGGCTTACTAGGCTTTTCTCCGATGTCTGGTTATTACCTTTACTCATCCCATCAGCGTTGGCATTGACTTCATGAAGAACATCAAGATGCCTCCGTTCACACCGCTTGCACTTCGCCTTTAACGTGCATTTAGATGAAGAATGCCCTCGTCCACAACGCCAACATCTACGTCCCGTTCTAATCCAACTCTCAATCTGCTCCTTAGTTAAGAGTTTGAAGTTGGAGCACTGATTCATGTAGTGCTGAATGGTATCACAGAACGGACAATACTTTTTCGACTTCTCCTGTGGTCTTTCTGAATCCATGTATTCAGTCTTTGGGAGCTCTACCAATCCTTCTTTTTGCTCTCTTCCATGTAAAACAGTAGTCAGCTTACGGGGCACAAAACCAGTTCGCTTGTCTTTGTGAACACTATGCTTCACTTGCTCAGGATAGGACCCATACTGCGTTCCTTCTACCTGCACACGAACCTCATACTCCAGCCAGTCTGCGAAATCAATCAGCGTAGGAATAGGGGTCTGAATGGGGTTGATGAATCTCTTGAAGTTAGCTCTTAGGTCGTACGGCAACTTGGCTAAGAGACGAGAAACATGAGAGCCACATTTCAGTTCTGTCCAACCTGTGCTACCTAGCTGGTTTAACATTCCAACCAGTGCTCGGACATGAAGGGCAAATGCCTTGAAAGTCTTCACATCCCCGCTCCTAATATTGGGCCCATCCATCAAATTAGTGATCCTTTGCAGTGCCAATTGATGTGGCTGCCCATACATATCAGTGAGCGCTCTCATAGTGTCACTGAATGGAGTGCGACTGTGACTATACGAGTCGGCGACAAGTAAAGCATCTTCCAGCTTTAGGTGGTCCATAAGTATTTGGAACTTAAAAGACTCAGAAGCGTCTTCGGGAAGAACGTTGTTTAACGCAAGCTTAAGACGAGCAAATTCTCGAGGATCATCCCGAACGAATTGAGGGATTGTAGGAGTTGGCCCTCGATATTGCATTGGTGATGGATGCACCGGACGATGAATCCCAGAATGTCCAAGAGAATGGTAAGATGTACGTGACTGTCCATTATCTCGACTGTGCTCTTGCCTCCAATCGATTGGATAATGATCAAAACGATCCATAGGGGCATCGTTATACAGACGCTCTCTGTCACTTAAGCGACAATGATAAGGGTCTGTTGCTGGTTGATAAAAACCATCATGAGAACGCATACTGGACCGCAACATTGGTGGGTCATCTGCACATTGCTGACGGGTATCAGACAAACGAGGTAGGCGCCGTGGAACATTAGCATCATAATGAGGATCATCCCGTGGCAAGTCATTCTTACTACTATGTGGATCATTATATGAAGGGGTCGACATACCTGAATTAGACGGACTATCACTAAGCCTGCCTGTTCTCTTTAGACTGTCTGTAAGCTCCTCAATGAGATCTCGCTCACAACTGCGAACTGTAAGGAGGGATTCATCTCTATGTGGCACCAAAGGAGTATGTTCAGTCTGGCCAGAGTTTCCATCACCCTGCAATGACTCCTGCATACTAGTAGACTTTGGTGTAGATGACACCACAGCTCCTTCATTCGTAAGCTGTTGCTCAGATAATGAAACCTGGGAAGCTAGCACAGGAGAGTTAACAATCATATCAGATATACGTTGCATGTCCTGCCTCATTCGCCTGTTTTCCTCCCTCATTTCACGCATAAAACTAAGCATATCATACTGCTCATCTGCAAATGCTAGCTGTTTGTGAGGATAACTAACCTCATAGTCACGCAAATGTGTTGGTCGTCTTGTTTCTCTACGAGGACGTACAACCTCTGGCTCTATAGCTTCCTCACTAGTTCTGGACATCATCGCTAAGGTGGTTATAGATCCGGCTCGAAGGACCATAAAATGTTTGGAAGGCTGTAGAATGCACTGATTGCTATTACGGTTCTAAATCACCTTAGAGTATTAATACACAATTAATGTCCAGTAACTAGGAGAGGAGTCAAAAAACCAGAGCCAAAGATCAAATTCACTCACTGTATTGATTGATACGTTTTCTCACAATGTCAACAAAATGTAAACATCACAATAATCAGTAGGCCTACATAAAATAATCAAACAATAAAAACAATGATTATGTTCAAAAGAAATTATATCAAGAGAGGGCAACGAAGTGGTGATAATGAGTAAGTGTACTCAGTTTCAAGAAGTCCCAAGTATTCCAGAGGAAGTTCACTTATGAAGAAGGGTGCAGAAACGTCGGTCCTCAGACGCGATGCCGTCTGGTCCTGATAGGGTTAATATGATGATGTTCAAAAAGGCCTGTATCTTCGTGTGCTGTGATGTTCAGTGTGTGATGGGTTTATGTGATATGGTCAGCTGGACAAATGTAGATAAACGTGTGTGGTTCTATAATAAAACAAACAAACTCAATTAGTTTCTCTGTTACAATTCTTACGATAAAAATGCTGCGTCATTATCACTTGATGTGATTGAACGTGAAAGACATTACAAACTTGTGGTACTGATATAATATAGCAGCTGTACTTTTATGACTGAATAAATATCTTATTGATAAAATAAACAGAATATCAAACGATGATTATAAAACAAAATAAATGTAAGATAAGCACTTACAGTCTGCAATGACGCACGCGCGAGTATTCTCCACAGAAATCCAACAACCTCAGAAGCGATCACACAACATCATCCGCCCATCACATATGAAATACCAAACTGCTCACCAGCTATACTGTCGATCTATAACTTTATGGCCTTTTTATGCACCTTGCTGCATTTACTCACAATAGAAATCTCTTCTGCACCACATCTCTTCTTTCTTTCCTCTATTGCCGCGTATATGTGATCTCGCGTCATCTCACAGAACTCGCGAGCCTTCCGATTCAAACTCCGCCTACTCGGCAGACGCAACACTTCAAAGGAACACTGTACAACTATATTATACTATAGTAAGAACATAAATATAACAGGACCATGGCCTTTTGCACAAGTGGTCTTGTTTATTTAGCAATTTAGTTGCAATTATTTGTTTGAATTACAGTATGTACTTTTAGTTTCTACCTTTTTTTCTCATTACTGTAATTCCATAAATTACTACAGACTATTGAAGCAAACTGCTAATTTTCATTTACCTTAAAGGTGCTCTGTTTAACAATTAGCGGCCTCTAGCGGTGCTCGTGTGCGTGTATGTGTGCGATATCAAGAGCGAGCATTCACTATCGGCCACACGGAGACTTTCAACGCAACAGCGAAAGCGTCACACACAGGGTTGCCAGGTCTGCACAACAAAACCAGCCCAATTTCTCATCAAAACTAACCCAATCACGGCCAAAAATAGTCAAATAGCGTTCCCGCTAGCCGAAATAGTGTTTCCCCGATAACAATCATGTTCCAGTGGGTAAAACAATCGCGTCAACCCGTGCACTACACAAACAACCCGCGGAAACAGTGCAGGCATATACGGACCTGGCAACACTGACATGCTGGAAACTCATGAAAACTCCCACTGCAACGTTACAATAATAGGCTACTTTTATCAGCTTGACGTTTAACGCTGAACTTTGACTGAGTCTTTTCATTTTCGTCTGTGTCAGTGAAGAAATTAAACATAGGCTCAACTGATGAGTTTTATGAATCATTTTCTTAGATAAGTTAATTACTCAAGGCTACCAGATCAGCATTGCCAATAGCAACCTTCTACAAGCTTTGGAATTTGAAAAGTAATTTTAAATAATACAAATTATAGGCTACGTTTAATGCAGTTGGTGGAATTGGCAGACGTTCCCTTAGGCGTGCGCTGTGGAAACGCGTCAAAGCATTCTCAGGTATAAATGCAGCATTATTGCACGTAGGTGATTTTGAACGAATATTTAATGTCGATAATGGTTACTTAATGTTAAAACTAATCCTGCTATTGATCTAAGGCTCCATGCTCGTACCATGATAACGTTACATTGACTGCATTTAGCCGACATAGCATAAGGCATTTCACTAACTATTCGTGTATCTTTCCCAATAAGCAATGTCAACACAGGTGAATATATAATATGATAACGAAAACGGTGAACTAGACTGAACAATGTCAGTGTAACAGTAAGACAGTAGGAAGTAGCATTACTGTACTGAACGTGTCTGGAAATGTTTATTATATACAATATGATAGTAGTGGGATGAGTAACGGTAGACAGTAGATCTAGTACATAAAATAAGTTACACCTAGCTACTTTTTGTTACCCTGGAACAGTCTTTTGTATTCCTTTAATGTCTCATGTAGTTTACCTTGCTATTTCATTAGAGTTTACTAATGATTCAAAAGCTCTGGCGATGTTGATCCGTGTTTTCGTCCTGAGTCGATCAGCACGTTTGGCCTGACGAGCTTCAGCAGATAAAACTCTTTTTTGTTTTTTATATATTTGTGGAGTCTGTGTTGTGCTGGAGGCAGGTCGTTTTGGGGTGTTATCAGACTCCACGTCGTTAGCTGAAGTGCCGTCGGTCGCATAGACTGTAAACAAGGAGAGAGGCTCGGGAGCGCGCATGCACGTCACATCCGTTGGATTTCGCGGTAAATCCGACCCGGAGACTTCACATATAAATATAAATATTGGCCTTCAGAGGTTATAGCAAAACTCGACAAGTGGATCATTGTAATGTGTGATTACAACCCCTTCACACACAGGCAATAAAAAAAGGATTCATTTTAGTAGAAAAGTTCCACATAGCACCTTTAAAGAATTATGTTCTAAAAATGTAAATAAATCATGTGAAAGAATGTCACTCTTTTCTTTGAAGAAAATATTACTTTGTATGAAGTCACTGAAATTGTTAAAACTGCAAAGATGAAACGTTTGTATTTTCTGTATTGGTGTTTGATGCTAGTGTTTTTCCTCTCAGTGTGTTCTGAGTGACAGTGTGTGTTATCTCAGTGAGGGTTGTGTATAGTGTTTGCTGCACTGAGCCTCTTTTGAGCCATGTGTTAAGAGTTGTGTTGCTTGGAGTGAGTTGTGCAGGTGATGTGAACTGTTTAGCTCAGGTGACTGTTGGTATTGCAGACTGGAGTTAGAGTTTTGCACTTGTAGCTCCAGTTGTGCTCACTGTCGTTTAGCAATCGAAAAAAACTGTAAGAGAGCTTTCCCATTAACCTCCCCCCTTTTGCAATTGGTCCACAAACTGGTAGTTCTGCATATTATGCGGCATAAAAATATAACAAGCTTCAGCTTGGACCTGAACCTGGTTAAAAAAAATTAAGTATAAATACAAAGTTTTGTCATGAAACTCTAGATGGCGCAGTCAATCAAGTCATTCTCTATAGACACAGCGGATTGGTTGTCCTGTATCAGTAGCCAATGAGCTCACAGCTCAACCTTCAAATACTGGTCAGCATTTGCGGTTGCAGTGTGTTTTCAGAAACCCTCCACCTTCCCCAGCTCCACCTGTATAGATCTGGTACAGCAACAGCATGTCTTGCTTTCACACAGCAGACCGGTGTAAGTATTGGCAGTAGCAGCTCTATTCCACCAAGACCAAACATTTTCATTGTCAATCCCATTACCATGCCAAGCACTCAAAGAGTTGTCGTGACATATCTAAGGTTTTTCTTAGCTGAAGACAGTGGTGTCCAATCCTGCTCCTGAAGGGCCACCTTCCTGCAAAGTTCAGTTCTAGCCCCAGTTCTAGCCCCAAACCTGAACCAGCTAATCAAGGTTTCCTGGATCACTAGAAACTTCCAGGCAGGTGAGTTGGATCTAAACTTTGCCGGAAAGTGTCCCTAGAGTAGCAGGACTGGACACCCCTTGTTGTGACTCTGTAAACCGGTAAAACCATTCTTCCGTTAATTATTTGACTTGAATTTGTTAAATTTGCGTTTCACAAATGAGAGCAATGAATGTGTAAACTTAAATCGAACCATTTTTGACAAGAGACTTGTATTTTTTATTAGTGACCAGTTTATTTTTTTAACATGGCAACTGCAGTTTGAAGCATGTTACAAAACATCATAAGTTTACCTAAGATGGACTGATCGCTGTTCACTGAATGACTGTTCACTTGTATCTTTTCTGAACATCAATTAAACACAATAGCACCTTTTTAATTATGATGTAGCGGCACTGTTTGCATTGCTATGGGTTTTTTTTAGATAAACTAGATGCAAAGGTTTTGAAAACTACATGGTAAACCACATGGCTATCAGCTGTCTGGTCACCGCAGAGCCAATGGGTGGAGCTTGACGTCCAGATCCACCTCTCTGGACATAATGGGTGGAGCTTGAAGGTCCAGCCACACCCTAACCCTATCCCTAAACTTAATTCGGTGAAGCTGGACTAGATCAAGTTCCACCCATTACTGGACGTCATCTGGCTCTGCAGAGAGCATCGGGAGCTGACTCAATGGCGAGCGTCCTCCTCCTCTTCAAGATCGTCCTCCTCATACTCGCCCACTTCATCCGCAGTGGCGTCTTGGTACTGCTGGTACTCGGAGACCAGGTCATTCATGTTGCTCTCGGCCTCTGTGAACTCCATCTCGTCCATTCCCTCGCCAGTGTACCAGTGCAGGAAAGCCTTGCGTCTGAACATGGCGGTGAACTGCTCCGAAATCCTGCGGAACAGCTCTTGAATGGCTGTGCTGTTGCCAATGAATGTGGCGGACATTTTGAGTCCACGCGGGGGGATATCGCAGACTGCGGTCTTGACGTTGTTGGGGATCCATTCCACGAAGTAGCTACTGTTCTTGTTCTGAACGCTCAGCATCTGCTCGTCTACCTCCTTCATGGACATGCGTCCACGGAAGATGGCGGCGACTGTGAGGTATCGTCCGTGGCGCGGGTCGCAGGCCGCCATCATGTTCTTGGCGTCGAACATCTGCTGCGTGAGCTCTGGCACTGAAAGGGCACGATACTGCTGGCTTCCACGACTTGTCAGAGGAGCGAAACCAGGCATGAAGAAGTGGAGGCGAGGGAAGGGCACCATGTTGACGGCCAGCTTGCGCAAGTCGGCGTTAAGTTGACCGGGGAATCGCAGGCAAGTGGTGACCCCACTCATGGTCGCCGAAACAAGGTGGTTCAGGTCGCCGTAAGTAGGAGTGGTGAGTTTAAGAGTGCGAAAGCAAATATCGTAGAGTGCTTCGTTGTCAATGCAGAAGGTCTCGTCGGTGTTCTCCACCAGTTGATGCACAGAGAGTGTCGCGTTGTAGGGCTCCACCACTGTGTCGGACACTTTAGGTGAAGGCATGACGCTGAAAGTGTTCATGATCCGGTCGGGATACTCCTCGCGAATCTTGCTGATGAGGAGAGTGCCCATGCCGGAGCCGGTGCCCCCCCCCAGGGAGTGCGTGAGCTGGAAGCCCTGCAGGCAGTCGCAGTTCTCCGACTCCTTCCTCACCACGTCCAGCACTGAGTCCACCAACTCCGCTCCCTCTGTGTAGTGGCCTTTGGCCCAATTGTTCCCAGCTCCGCTTTGACCTGAAAGAAAACCCATGTGTCCCATTTTTAACTTGATCAAATCAATAACACTTCAAGTATTGAGTTAAAGGGTTAGCTGAACCACAAATTAAGCAGGGTGCACACTGTGCAATTTATAAAAGTCCTTTACGGTTGTTCCTTGTCAGACTGTACTAACCTGATCCTCGCTGTAAGTCATGTCACACTGTAATATCTCAGTTGTTATTAATATCAGACTGGATGACAGTCAAGACGAGTTGAAAACGGATGCACGTTATAAAACTCATCAAGAGTTTTACACAATCGATGACATGTTATGTGACTATGAGCTGTATTACACACAAGATTGAAATGGTGGCTACAAAGAAATCTCTAGCGTTAATTTTGGTCACGGCTTTTCTTGAAAAACAAAGACACTTGGACAGTCGTTGAAGAAGTCATACTGCAGGAATATGAGTCAAATCTTCTGACACTGCCAGAATTTCGTCAGAGGTAAAATTTGATCGCAATGGTCATTAATCGGCTGTCGGTGAACGTCAAACTAAGGATCAAAAACTTCAGATTTTAGCCTAGGATAGACAAATTTTGCAAATCCTACAAGATTCCTCTCAGACGGCCAAATCGTGGCTAAAATCACACAGTTTGCACCCAGCTTTGTGTCAATATTTACTCGCCCTCATGCTGTTGACTTTTCCCTCTGTGGAACACAAAATATACCCCAGAGTACTGTTTTATGGGTATAAGGGTGGGCTGTTGAGCTTTGACAAGAACAGCACCATAAAAGTAGTCCATATAATATTCTCAACATTTGCCACTTACCTGCAGAGCTTGAGTCCAACCCTACTCAAACTCGCCTGAACAAGCTCATCAAGGTCCTCAAAATTACTTGAAAGCTACAGACAACTGAGTTTGATCAGGGTTTGAGCTAAACTCTGCAGGAAAGTGATCCGCAAGGGCTAAAGTTGAGAACCCCTGCCATACGACATTATATACCAGTTTTTTTTATATCAGCTATGCATTCCGTTCATTTTGTGAATTGGTAAGTTCCTCAGGGCGTGAAAAAATATAGAGCTGAGTATCATCAGCATAACAGTAAAAAGTAATGCCATGGTTCCTAATGATATCTCTCAAGGGTAGCATGTACAGAGTGAACAGCAACGGTCCTAGAACTGAGCCTTGTGGTACTCCTGAACTTGTAATCGATAAGACATCTCTTCATTTACTGCTACAAACTAATAACGGTGAGAGAATTGTTAATGTGATCATTTGTGACTCTAATGAGAGCAGTCTCAGTACTATGGTACGGTCTAAATCCTGAATGGAAATCCTTGCAGATATTATTTCTTTCTAAAAAGGAACATAGTTGTGAGGATACTGCGTTTTCTAATATCTTTGACAGAAAGAGTGGATTCAAGATAGGCCTGTAATTGACTACTTCTGTAGGATCAAGTTACGTTTTTTCAAAAAGCGGTTTATTAATAGCCAGCTTAAAAGTTTTTGGTACGTCTCCTAATGACAAAGATGAATTAATAATATTAAGAAGTAGGGGTGGAACGGATCGCAGTTGATTCGCTATCCGTATGGACCAGGCCCCACGGTTTAGTACGCATGTGATTTGCGGATTAACTGCTAAATTTACCCATCATGGAGTAAAAGTTTATAATTTGGTAGTGTTTTGTCTTGCCAATTTACACATTCAAACAATTTTAACCGCGAAAAGAAAAGGCAAAAATTGAGACTCTCTGTGACCACAGCCGCACACACCTGAAGCGCACGCAGAGAGAGGGGCGCGTTTCAGACAGCGCTTGAATACAGAATTGATTCCTCTTTCATGTTTCCTTGCCCTTGAATGGACACATAAACACAAAATTATGTCACAATACCCATCTAAAAGAAAAGTATTCTCACGTATATGTCATAAGTGAACAGTTGAGAAAGAAACGGATGTTTGTCAGTTTTTTCGGTCCGTGCAGTCGGTCCTAAAGTGACGGCAGACACCTAATATTATATATATATACTGTTGTCTGTGTCATACTGATTGGATGGTTGTGGTTTGCTATTGGTGTATCTCATGTGAGTGACAGGTTGCCCCGCCCTCGTCATCAGAGAAGAGAAGTGATGTCATGTTTACCATCCTCTCCATCTTGCACACATTTGAGCGCGTAAAGGCCCAGCTATACTAACACCAAAGTTCTGTTTCATTTTTTTCTCACGAGTAAAAGAAGAAATCCGGAATACATGACGAACGGTATACTGGTTGCAAATGCTGCCCATGCTACTGGGAATGGAGTTTGGCAAATTTCTTCAGTTTCACGAATCAGAATTTCAGTTATAATTGCAACCACATTCAGCTATAAAGCAGCTGTTCAGTGTGTTCATGTTCTAGTAGAAGCTGAAGAGATTTACGTCTAAAGAGAGGGAGGAGCCTCGAGCCCCCACCCATATATTACACAATAGTCATGGACCAACTGCATGCAGTCAGGAGGTTTTTTTGGAGAAGTATGGCAGAGGGGAAGATTTTCAGTGAATAACAAGCAAATTTAATAGCTTTAAATATATTCTATAGCTTTAGAAGACGTGAAATTCTGCACACAAATTGTGTTGTCTGCTTTTATGACGCTTTTGGAGCTCAACATCTTCTGTTATGTAAAAAAAGAGCACTGGATTCTGTAGAATCTTTCTTTTTTAAAGCAACAAAGTAGAATCTAGTAAATTATGTGATAAACATACCAAACACAAAATTATCTGGCCTGAAGATTTGTCCAAATGGGCCAGAGCGGACCGAGTCCATAGTGCCAGGCTCCAGGTCCACCAGGATGGCACGAGGGACATATTTGTTTCCTGAGAAATAAAATAAGCTTGGTGTAAACATACAAAGACAAAGAAAAAAAATCCAACCTAAAACCAAGATCCAGAGCTTCTTTTCAAATGAATGAAATACAATAGGTGCATTAAATGCATTATTTATTTTTTTTATAAATGAATTGAATATATGCATAATTGAATACCCTGTCTAGCCTGATCTCATGCGTGTCTAGTAAATGCTGACCCTGGTAAACCGCAGCGTCATCCATCTTCATACCCTGCTCCACCCTTTTATTGACATCAGATCTACTCTTCTCTCCAGAAACACAAAGACACATCTGTGTGCTGTTGAATGACTGTGCTAATAATCTTTAAATAACGCAATCTGATGTTTGATTTAAAATCTGTAATGTAGCTTATAAGAAGGAGGTCAGACGGGCTTCAGAAATAGTCAATAACTGACAGCTGCAGTCTATGATCATCAGGGGACCAGAGCTGGCGAAACAGACCATCTGGACCCCATGACCCAACAAATACATGCAAAACTCTATGCAAAAAGCAGATATCGGACTTACCAGACGCCTCATTGTAATAAACACTTATCCTCTCCAGCTGCAGTTCACTGTCACCTTGATAACTGCCAGTGGATCAATGCCGTGTTCATCACTGATCACCTCCCAGAACTGAAACGCAGGGATGATAAAGCAGTTTAATGCTGTGAGATGAGCACACTAGTAATGATAAAGCAGTTTAATGCTGTGAGATGACACACTAGTAATGATAAAGCAGGTTTAGTGGTGAATAGATGTGCAGTTGTGAGATGATCACACTAGTAATGATAAAGCAGGTTTAATGCTGTGAGATGATCACACTAGTAATGATAAAGCAGGTTTAATGCTGTGAGATGATCACACTAGTAATGATAAAGCAGATTTAATGCTGTGAAATGAGCACACTAGTAATGATAAAGCAGGTTTAGTGTTGAAGATTAGTGCGGTTGTGAATGACGCACACTGCGGTTCTCTCAGCACAGAGTCACTGAGGGTCTCTGTCTCACCACACCCATCCAGCACACATGATGCCGCTGAACACAATCACCTTCAGGGTGTTCATGCGTTTAGCAAAGTGAGCACTTTTCTTTTCATTTCATCTTTTGCAATAGAAGGTAAAATTACAGTCTAAGAAAAAATTTGAGATATGAACACATGGGTTATACTCTTACCTTGGCACCGATCTGGTTGCCGCACTGTCCGGCCTGGATATGAACGATCTCCCTCATCGTGCTCAGCTGTGTGTGTGATGCTGGAAGGATGCTGTGTGTGTGTCACTGCAGCTGATGCGACTCTGAGCTCTTCTTCACACTCAGCTTTAGCTCACTCGCTCTCGGCCAATCACGAGCCTCGGGTTTGATGCAGTGGAAGTGCTGCAGCAGCGCGTGCGCGTGCGCGTGTACTCGTGCTCCGTGACGCGTTCGACGCGAGCGTATGCTGAGTCAACGCTTACGACAGAACGCACGCGTCTGTCACATAATATTCAATTAGTTAATTACTAAACAAGTTGTAATCCTAGTTTTGTTTCTAGTCAACACTCTAAACGAATATGTATTTTGTTTACTCCCAACCCTTTCCTGCAGAGGGCAGCGAGACTCTGTGGAGACTGTACAGCTCTACTGTAGATCCAGACACTCGCATAAAGAAATAAACAGTCAAATCACTTGGCAATAACATACATTTTACATGCTTAGCCACGTACGTGGCTTATAAGTTTTAATTTTTTAAAATTTTTTTTTACTCTCCGTTGCCCAAAAAGTAATTAAATGTTTAATAGCATTTTGTGATGAAATAAAAGGAAATTGTAAACATGGAATGCATGTATTAAATAAAACTATTTTGTGATGCTACTATGGCAAATAAATAGTATTATTCACTGACAGCAATATGGTGTCGGCCAACATCTGGTACACATACACCATATTGCTGTCAGGGAATAATACTATTTATTTGCCATAGGATCTGGGCCGACTTTGTTTCTGTGTGGGTTTTTACACAAAGTTTCAAACATGACTAACATGACTCTTTGTAAACGGAAGGTTTCTTGCAGTGATGATGATGAAGATGACAGTGCATTGCACAGAACACTATAAACTTTGCACATAATCACTGTTCTGGTCAGAGCATTCATATTTCTTCATGATATATGTCTGAGTTGGGCAGCTGATGGTGTAAAGCAAGCAGTTTATCGTGCTTTCCAGATGACAACTACTCCCACACATAAACATAGTGTCCGTCCAGATCCGGCCCACATCTGGTACGCGTTGAATCTGGACCGACACTATGTTGCTGTCAGTCTGGGCCTGGATTTCGTGGGGCGAATGATAGACTGTCATTTATTAGGACACTTTTCCCCTAATGGTGTTACAGAGCTGACTGACAAATCGTTTGTAAGTGAACTGGACATCTACAGCACTGAGCATTGTTTGGACTGTTATCTGTTTCCCTGAGACGCTGAAACTACACACAGCTAGAGAAGGTTCACTGTGTGAAGAGCAGGAATATTTAATGAGGCAAGGTTTATTCATTTTTGATTGTTTATCACACGACTCCCTTTCTATACATTCTGACATTCTAGTACTGCAATTATTATGATCCCTTTCAGAATTACAACTGTGAAACTTCACTTAACCCAGGAGGTACAGCAGGCCTTAAAGCAGTTTACTGAACCAGCTGAAGATCTGTTCGAGTGAGTTGTCCTGGACTAACGAGCACAACCGTATGTAATGCTGAAGAACAGCGCCCCCTAGAGTCACTGTGGAGTACTTGTATTTAACGTTACTGCCGTAAACACCACTCACGCAGAGCGTCTCTGCACTCACGGCCTGATACCCCTGTGAAGCTGTTATATTAAGGTACAAATCTTGCATAGTGTGCCTTTAAATAAGAGATCTAGCACTAAAATGTGTTTTTGAACTCAACCTGAGCGCTCGTGTCGCTGCTATCAGTGTCATGGATACACAGTGTCTCTTGTGTCTCGCGCAGTCTTCACTCGGACGCGCTCTTCAATCTATCGCCATTGTGGAGACTCTCTGTTCATTCCGGTGAAATCACAAAATAAAATGCACACAAACGCGTCCCTGCTTGTTTTAGCAGTTTTAAACTTTTTCCATGCCTCAGCCACGGCCAGGAGTAGAGCAGGCGGAAAAATAATAGCAAAAGCTTTAGCTCCATGAGTATATCAGAGCCTGTGGTCACGTGACGGTCGTAAAGCGATACGTTCTCCAGGTCACATGACCTGGTCAAAGACAGTGCGCTTCTCCAAACTTACACAGGCGGTGTTTCAGGAGGGCCGCCCCGCTCGGAGCAGTGATAGTGTCCAGCGCTGTATATTGGCCTGAGGAATCATTTAAAATAACTCATATGCGTCAACTCTTTAGGTCACAAAGCCCGCGGTGTGCCTTTAAAGAGGGAATAATTGAAAAAAAAAAAAAACGTTTTCTGCTGATGTCCTGATTCAGTAGTTCAGGCCAGCTGCAGCTGTACGACACTATCGAGCATGGGTTACTCACACACCGGATGTGAGCCGGATCTGGGCCAACACTGTTACTGTGTGGGCCTTAACATGTCAACATGAAGGAGTAACAGGGAAACATAGCATTAGTCAGTCCTGATAGCTAATTGGTTGTTGGTTTTATCAACTAGCCAGTCAAATGTGTTTAAAGGGGTGGTTGATTATGATTTCACTTTTCTAACTTTAGTTAGTGTGTAATGTTGCTGTTTGAGCATAAACTACAATTCATTTGCTAAGTTACAACTCTCAAAGTTCAAAACAAAGGGAGATATTTTCTTTTAAAGAAATGTATTTTTAAGGACTACAACAAACGGCTGATAGGAACTACACAAGCTTCCTCCTGGGTTAGTGACATCACAAACCCTAAAATTTACATAAACCCCGCCTCTGGGAACACAATTTATAGATTATCATGACAGAATATGCTAATCAATGACTAGACGATAGTTAACTACACATAAGCTACATAAATTCATCAACTACCATTCAGAAATGTCCTGTTGCGTCTACATGTTGTCACTTCTTCTTGAGTCTCTCCATCTTTCTGACTCCGGTTTGACATAAAAGGCTATGTAAGTTTTTTGAAAGGTTCAGTGCATGTGTGTGTGAGGTAAAAGGACACGAGCTCTTGAAGCTCCGCCCCCTGTGCCAGGAGCCGCAGCTCATTTGCATTTAAAGGGACAGACACAAAAATGGTACTCAAAAAGTGACAATTTTTACATGCTATAAAAACATCTGTGGGGTATTTTGAGCTAAAACTTCACATACACACTTTGGGGACATCAGATACTTATTTTACATCTTGTGAAAATGGCATTATGCCACCCCTTTAAACATTCCTACTGTTTGCTTTCTGGGTGATGACGATATATTTCGTGGAATTAATTTAACAACAATTTAACAACTATATTGTTTATATGACGCGTATGCATATTCGTGCAGCTTTTAGTGCTTTTAGTTATTGATACATTAGCGCGATAAAGAAATATGAACGAACAAGTAATAAAGAATGGGATATGCTTGAGTTATTAAAAGTGCAATATGCCACAAAACAGAACTTGAATGCAGTATTCACATACTGACCGGCAGTTTTCTGTGTGCGGTTTAATGTTTAAATAGATACAAATTTTTGTTAAAATCTGAGTTAATCTCATGTAAATATAGCCAGTTTATGTCTGGAGTGAAGGTAAACCGTCAGATGTGTATCAGTATATTGGATCAGTGCATTCACTCTTAAAGGGACAGCAGCCTAATAAACCTGCTGCTGTCTGACATTAATGTTAATCAACTAACAACTTAATAGCATTAATAAATATCAGTGTGTATTTAATTCATAAAGTGAAGATTATGCAGTTTCATTTTACATTTCATTACTTTATTCAAATTCTATATTAGTTCTTACTGTTAGATAGACCTACCTGAAAAACACAACACCCCTTATCTTTGTTCTGTTGTATTTATTTGTCATATTGCTTGTCATTTGTTTCTTTGTATTTATTTTAGTACTGACTGTTTACTTGTTACTGACTGTTATATATATATATATATATATATATATATATATATATATATATATATATATATATATATATATATATATATATATATATTATATATATATATATTTATATAATATATAAAGACTATATCATGATATTTTTGTGAACTGTGAAACTCACTTGTATTGTGATGCAAGATTTTGGTCATATCGCCCATACCTACTATTTTGTATTTGTATTTAAAATACATTTTCATGTATTTCTGCCCACCTCTGCAAATGAGCATTCATTGCATTTGTTGCAAAATAAATAAATAATAATGTAACACTGTCTGTAAATAAATATTTTTTACCACTGACAATTGAATGAGAAACCTGGTCCCATACAGAACAAAACTGCTGACTATTATTCTGGATTACAGGGTTTATCTATAATAGATATAATCTACAATAGATTTCTGTTAACTATTTTATCAGCCAACATATTTATACATCCCTCAGTAATAATTAAATAAATATCTCAACAAATATATTTTATTCATTAAAGTATATTACGACACATACAACTGTATATACAAGGTCATTCTGTATGTTAAAAAATGTACATGAAACCCAAAACAATATATTTGTTGACATTCATCCTCTTGCCTGTGCTCTAGGAGCAGAGAATACATTCCAGGCAATACCTGTGTTAAATACCCTCGTCAATGAGGTATATGCTCAAGATATCACACATCTGAATTTGGAAGAGTTTACATTGACTAAAGTTCAGTTTTCTAGGTCAAACTTGATGACAGATCTGGTGCCCAGGACATGTTTTGGCTTTACCACAATTAGTTCTTATAAAATCTGAAAGAGGTTACAAAAAAGATATACTACCAGTAACTGTAAAAGAGGTAAATATAGTGGTTGATCCACCCTAGACAACAACATAGTGTCACCCAGATCCGGCCCACATCTGGCTATAGATCTGGCCCACATCTGGCTATAGATTCGGCCCACATCTGGCTATAGATCCGGCCCACATCTGGTTATAGATCCCGCCCACATCTGGCTATAGATCCGGCCCACATCTGGCTATAGATCCGTCCCACATCTGGCTATAGATCCCGCCCACATCTGGCTATAGATCCGTCCCACATCTGGTTATAGATCCGTCCCACATCTGGCTATAGATCCGGCCCAGATCTGGCTATAGATTCGGCCCACATCTGGCTATAGATCCCGCCCACATCTGGCTATAGATCCGTCCCACATCTGGCTATAGATCCGGCCCAGATCTGGCTATAGATTCGGCCCACATCTGGCTAAAGATCCGGCCCACATCTGGTTATAGATCCCGCCCACATCTGGCTATAGATCCAGCCCACATCTGGTTATAGATCCGGCCCACATCTGGTTATAGATCCCGCCCACATCTGGTTATAGATCCGGCCCACATCTGGCTATAGATCCCGCCCACATCTGGTTATAGATCCGGCCACATCTGGCTATAGATCCCGCCCACATCTGGTTTCAGATCCGCCCACATCTGGCTATAGATCCAGCCCACATCTGGTTATAGATCCGGCCCAATCTGGCTATAGATCCCCCACATCTGGCTATAGATCCCGCCCACATCTGGCTATAGATCCCGCCCACATCTGGCTATAGATCCGGCCCACATCTGGTTATAGATCCGGCCCACATCTGGTTATAGATCCGGCCCACATCTGGTTATAGATCCGCCACATTGCTATAGATCGCCCACATCTGGTTATAGATCCGGCCCACATCTGGCTATAGATCCGGCCCACATCTGGTTATAGATCCGGCCCACATCTGGTTATAGATCCGGCCCACATCTGGCTATAGATCCAGCCCACATCTGGCTATAGATCCAGCCCACATCTGGCTATAGTTCCCGCCCACATCTGGCTATAGATCCAGCCCACATCTGGCTATAGATCCCGCCCACATCTGGCTATAGATCCCGCCCACATCTGGCTATAGATCCAGCCCACATTTGGTTATAGATCCGGCCCACATCTGGCTATAGATCCAGCCCACATCTGGTTATAGATCCGGCCCACATCTGGCTATAGATCCAGCCCACATCTGGCTATAGATCCAGCCCACATCTGGCTATAGATCCCGCCCACATCTGGCTATAGATCCCGCCCACATCTGGCTATAGATCCAGCCCACATCTGGCTATAGTTCCGCCCACATCTGGCTATAGATCCAGCCCACATCTGGCTATAGATCCCGCCCACATCTGGCTATAGATCCCGCCCACATCTGGCTATAGATCCAGCCCACATCTGGTTATAGATCCGCCCACATCTGGCTATAGATCCAGCCCACATCTGGTTATAGATCCGGCCCACATCTGGCTATAGATCCAGCCCACATCTGGCTATAGATCCAGCCCACATCTGGCTATAGATCCCGCCCACATCTGGCTATAGATCCAGCCCACATCTGGTTATAGATCCGCCCACATCTGGCCCGACAGTATGTTGCTGTCTGGGACCAATTTGAAGAATACAGTACCTCAGCAATTTAGCATTAAACACTGCACTATTTATTCCCATTGATAGCCGATCTTCACATGCTATGAAGATCAAGTCTAGCATGTCAATTGGTGCTACTTGAAAACAAGTTGTGTGTCCCAATTCAGAGGCTGCGTCCTTCAAGGCCTTCGCAGGATGCAGCCTTTGAATTGAGGGAATATTAAGAATATTGTTCTTATTGCTGTGACTTCTGTATGTATAATGGGTCTTGATTATGAGAGGATCGTCACAATATAGCTTTTTTAAGTGTAGTGTTAGATTTGAACTATGACATACATACAGTACCTGTTCAATTAGAGCTGTGTAGCGTTTAGGAAAATTTTGTTTGTGATCCGATTTGACCCTAATGAAAAACTCAATGTCTATTGGAGAGTCAAATAATGAGTGGAGGAAC
Source organism: Chrosomus eos (assembly GCA_036326025.1). NCBI lineage: Eukaryota > Metazoa > Chordata > Actinopteri > Cypriniformes > Leuciscidae > Chrosomus > Chrosomus eos. The sequence goes on from CM070823.1 coordinate 46,568,638, forward strand.
CGATTAACTTAATGCTATGTTTAATTGAGGAGAGTTGGGTCAAAAAAGTAAATGAGCACAAGTACTTCTAGCTACACAAGCTCAGTTTCATATGTCATTGTGTGTTAATCTACAGTCTTGACACACAAGTATACACTATAGCAGACGGTAGATTCAAGTCTTCAGGCGAGTTTTCTCTTTTAGATCAACTACTGTCGTGGCAAATCAACACTTTGAAGACAATCTTGCTCAGAGAGTTAGATTTTATATGTTTGAAGCTACCTGAATAACATTGTACAACATAACACATAATGTTAATAACATTGTACAACATAATACACGTGGCTTAATGGCACAAGCATTGAAGGTAACTCTATTGCTCTCAAGTATTGAGGTGTTACTCATGCGTTCACTTCTGTATTTGCACTCTTACATAAAGTATTTTTCTCACAAATTTCTCGGCTAGGTTCATTGAATGACTGAATAGTCTGGATTTTTACTTTTAAAAACAAGAGTCTTGAGGCAAAACAAAGCCAAATAAATCATGCTAACCAGTCCGATTGGAAATGAAAAATGGAAAAGTGTGATGTTTCATATCAAATGTAACAAGATATCCTGAAAAGCTAAACAGGAATACAGTAGTGAAAGCTGAAGGAGGTCACCAAAAGAAGGCCATGATATATCCGATAAGAAAATGCCCCTGTCCTTGGAATAACAAAACACAAAAGACAAAATAACAAATAATCAAAAACGGTTTTAAATTTTACATACTGTAGGGCCATAATACTTTTTATTGAAGATAAAAAGAAACTAAATGTTAGCTGGATTGATTAAAAACATCCCACAATCATTGGAAAAATCCAAGTTGTCCAAAGTAATGTTGCATTTTGTGCAAGTACAGGTTTAGATTCATATGTCTCTAGTAGTTTTATCCTTGATCATCACCAACTGTTGCCAAACTTACAAATAAGCATGATACAACATTTAAGGGGACAATTTCATACATCAAAAAATTAATATTTAATATTAATGCTCTTCACTGTGATTAAGGATACAAAACAATCTGGAAAAAAAGAAAAAAGATATTTGAAATGATTTAAACTCATATGGGTCGCATATTGTAAAGACATTATTGCTGTGAATATAAACTGACCACAAATGAAAGATGACAATTGTACACATTCCTCAAAATTCATATTTGTTCTCATTACTTTGAAATCATTCATTGAAAGTTTCATTTTTAGATGTTCACATGCTTTTTTTGTCACTGTGAACGATAAAGTGCCACATACATTTACACAGACATGGTAACAAAATACCAATGGGCGTACGTACACTCATTGATACAGACAACATAACCTTTTTTTTTTTTTAAGTAAAGCAGTCAGTACCACTGTACATCAGTACCACAATAGCATAAATTACAAAACTTTTTCACATTCACAATAAGTCTGTTGCATACACTTGATTGAGTGTATCGTGGGTCGCGTAGACAGTGTTACACACAGCCATGAAGTATCATCTGTATTCCTCAAAATAATTTTTTCCCCACCAAAATCAGCGATTAGCTCAACCAAAATATATTAGCTTAATAAAACATACCACACGTATACCATTGAGCAGTCTCTGTGCAAGTATCTATTTTACAACAGGTTTGAAAATATGCGTATGGTTCGTCACATATACTTCCCGAACATGAACTGCTTATTTGACACCTACTATATAGAGGTATTTACCGTTCACTTCAGGACAACATCGGTTTAACATTCCCAGCGTTAAATATACACTGTTGGGTTTTTGAGAGATTTCCCTTTGATACTGGACCTCACAGATGCTGTATTCCCATCTGAATACAGCAACTTCATTCCAGTCAATTAATTACAGAACATTACTCACATTTGATCCTAAATGTTAATTACTATCAAACAAGCATTATGAGTAAGCCTAACCACTAGACTACATGGAATTCCAGAGTAACCCAAGTAAGAACTTGACATTGTTCTTAGCGTTTTAAATAATAGAAGCTCAATGATAACGCATGGATTTTTGGATCTACTGTAGCTGCCCAAAAAAAGCAGATACTGGCACCACAGTAAGAAGGCTTGGAAACCAAGGGAGAGTAAAAACCCTTTGCGCATGGTCATTCCCTTTCAGTCAAATCCTTTTACACCTTCTCCTTGCCTCGCCATTCTCGGGTCATGGCTGCTGGAAAATAACAATACTTCTAACAATGCCTCCTCACGGCAAGAACTGCTTCTTGATAAGAACCAGTAAGAATAATAAGGCTTCCCATCAAGCCATGTGGAGCGAGTGTGTCCGTCATGAAGACGTCTCCCCACTGGTTTCCGTGATGTTCAAGTCAGCGTCTGTAGGAATACCTGAGTCGATAGGCGAGGAAACGGTCACGTCCGCCATGAGTGGCTGGCCGGATCCTGTAACAGAGTCTGTGCTTGTGGCACGAGGTGCGGTTGAATCCACAGTGGCATTACCTAAAGTCTCCAGTGGAGCTGGTGAAGGGGGACCAGATCCTATGGAGTTCATCGCAGGCGGAGCAACTAAGTGTAACAAGGGAGTGCCGGAATCAATGGGTGAAGAAGCTGGGATGCCATTAACTTGACCAGACGAGTCAAGTACTGGTGCTAATGAGAGTTGTGTTGGGGAAGGGGCTAGAATATCCGAGACTAGATCAACAGGAGAGTCTATTGAGGAAGAGGGAGGAATGTCGTTTAAAGACTGATTGGGTGATTGTCCAGTGGGTGTAGGTGATGGGTCAGACAGGTTAATTGCGCAGAGAGGGATGGCGTTGTCTAACGGGGAGGACGCTGTCAGGTGTTCGCTAGAGTCGCTGACAAGCGGGGGTGAAGGAGGACGACCTGATGAGTCCACTTCAACTTGGATGTTGCAATCATTAGCCCCTGGTAAGGGAGACTCCGAAGCAAGAGGAATAGCTTGATCTACAAATGAAGGAGATTGGATTTTAGTTGATAAAGGAGAGGCATGATTGTTAAACAAAGAGGAGTCCGCAGTGGAAGAAGACAGAAGAGTTAGGACAACATCAGGAGGGGATTCTGTCTTAGACAAGTGAATAGTAATTGGAGTAGAGGTGTTCGGGATAGAGGCGAGGAGAGGGTCCTCGGCAGACGACTCCGGAGTGCTTGCAGATTTGGGATACTCCTCAATGGGTTGCTTGAGCTCCTGGGCAGAAGTCAAGGTCTTCATTCTGAATATCTCTACCTGACCCTTGACTTGCTGGACAGGGGCGTCAATGAGCATGGCAAGATCGACGGCGGATGAGGCAGTGGAGTCCATAGTGGAAATGGCGGTGGCGGCTGCTTCGTGGAGAGGCGTGTCGCCGACTCTTGCGTACTCGCGGCTGTCGGGCTTGGTCAGTAGAAGGCGTTGCTCGCCCGGCTTGCGAGGTGGCAGTAACGGTTGGCGCGTGTAACTTTCAGCATCCGCTAATGTTTCTGGTAGGGGTTGGTTGCGAGTCTCTGGCAGCAGCAAGATGCAGATGATGCAGATAAGAGTGCAGCAGGCGAAGATGATGTGATGCAGAAAATAGCCTTTCTGGTTATGCAGCTCCATGATGGGGGCTGTCAGCATGCCGAAACCAGCGCTGGCCAGCACGAGGCCCAGGCCACCGCCCCTATACAGCACACAGAAGCACAAGGTTACGGGGATATACACCTTACTTTACCGTAAGATTGGGTGCGGTCATTTGTAAACTGAATGTGTCATCTCGTAAATGCTTGTCATGCTGGTTGATATGGCAACTGGTATTTCCTGCCATTATTTAATTTTCCTCGGTTTTAAAAAATGGAGTTTTTTACCACTCATTTTGATCATTTCAACAAAACTTCATGAGCCTCTGATATTTAGTTAAGCATATGATATTTCTAACACTACAATAAGTTCATTGAGTTGAAATTAGTTAATGCATTATATTGAACTACATAACATAATTTTTCACAGTACATAATTTATTATCTCTGTTAATGTTAGTGAATAGAAACCCAGCTGTTATTGTTTGTTCATGTTAGTTCACAGTGCATTAACTAATGTCAACTAATACAACCTTTGCTTTTAATAATGTAGTAAATGTTAGTTAATATTAACTAAGATTAATAAATGCTGTAGAAGTATTGTTAACTCTTAGTTAATGTTAACTAATTAACCTTATTTAAAGTGTTACTGATATATCAAAAGAAAGAACAGGGGGGAAACTATTCTAGTGATTGTAGTGTCTTCATTCATTCTTTTTTTTTAATCAACACTTGAAAGTTTCATAAAAAAAAAGCAACATTTTGAACAAAAAGCTGAGAAAAATCAAATTTTTGGCAAATGCTAAGTCTGGATCAGATCTAGAATGATGATGAAAACATAACGACTAGTCCTTCATGAGTTCGACATTTCCTTCGGTAACGTTAGGGAGTTTTGATGCTGTTGAATGTCTGATGTTTGCGTTATGATCCTGTTTTGATCGGGAGGTACCGTATTATTTGAGATTACATAGATGATGTGTAATAGCGCCCCCTACCGTACCGAAAATTCCGTGAATAGCAGGGAAAGAGTTAATGTATTGTTGTAATTATAAACACTGGTTTATTGCGCAAATAGTTTCACAGTTTACTGCACTGTTATTCTTGTAGTTATTATTTCCCTATAGCGGCGAATGAATTGAAAGTATCACATATTCACAGAAAACTGCTTACTTCTGCATTGCAAAATACGGTGGATAAAGCAGTGTAAAATGGAGTATCACAACATACTATATACACAATAACTAATATAGATAAATGGCCTGTCTTAATAAATTAAATTAAATAATGCATGACAAGAATAGGGGCCCTAACACTGGACCCTAAACATCTAAGGGTTTTTATGCATTATCAGATTTTACCACCAAAGTGTATCTAACATAACTGGAATTAAAAACCCATAAAAATCAAAGGAGGAAATACAGATTATTCCTAACCAGGAAGGTTATTTCCCCATGATCTTTTGGCCCGTGTGGGCTGGCTTACCTAATCACAGTAGGGGTGATTTCAGCACAAAAGAAGATGCTTAGGTTGCTGACGGCGTGGGAGGAGAACATGCCAATCATGGAGAACGCCACAGAAAAGTTGTACTTCAGCGTATCTGAGCTCTCTGTGGCGATCCAGAGAGAAGAACACAAGGTGATGAGTCATTTACTGTTTTTTCCTCAAAAAAGAAACATCACATATGCAACTTAATATAAAAATGATGTAAAACTCATGAAAAAAAAAGTGTGTTTTCAACAAATATGCATTTAAGGATATCTAGGATCCGTGGATAACCTTTTGCCCACGTCTTAGCATAGAGCACATCATCTGTTGTGGCATCTGAAGGCTTTCTTGCAAATATTATCAAGTTTAAAATTGATGTTATTGCTTGTTCTGTATTGGGTGATTATCTTGTTGCAATGTCAAATTAGGTTCAGCTTTAGCTCTTTTTCAGCCTCACGTTCTCCTCAAGTGCTTTCTGCTACAATGAGGTATATTTTAAAAAACACTTTCTTGCCTTTTGTGTTCTGGAGAACTTTAATCATGCGTCTACATTGCTTCGGCTGATTTACTCAAGCTTTTTGACAGCGGCTGAGACAAAACATACCTGGAAATATCTTTCAGACTGTGGTAAATGGACTATGTTTACGTGCACACCAAAATAACATGTTTTTAAAAGCCGTTTAAAGATCATGTTGGATTTTTTTGAGGTTGGGTATAATTATCCTGACATTACTCTGTACACAAGGTACCTCTGAAATTTATTAAACATTTAGCATTATTGTTTAAATCAGAAGATATTTAAAGAATATGTACAATTCTAATGAAAAAAAAGAAAAGAAAAATTATTTCATTATAATCTTGTCCCGCATATTGAACTGGCATATGTGATATCATGTGAAATAAATCATTGAAGAGGAACTGTATAAATAGCATTGTGTTTATACTTTACCAATTTTCAGCTGAACACTGTACTTCCCGAACACTTCATCATAGACGAGCACATGCAGAGGAAAAACAACAACAAATGTCAAACTGTGGCTAGTAATGAAATACATTAAGATATGCATTTGTGCTTGTAAAATATAGGACGCTTCAAATTCCCACTAAAATAATCAGTAGTGTTAAAAGCTTTTGTTTTGAGCTTCTGATATATTCACGATGTTGACATGCAGAGCAGAAAGCCAGTAACAGACGTGTGTGTGTGTGTGTGTTAATAATGCTCTTAACCTGCTTATCCTGTACATGCGGTTACACCACAGCGGATAAAGCTCCATTACTTTAAGTGTTGGTGTTTCAACACACATGCACGATCTGTAAGAATGAGCTTATACAAGGACTCAGAAACTCTCTTAAAGGGAGAGTTCACACAAACATTTAAATTAGCCCATGATTTACTCTCCCTCAAGTTATATTAAAAATGTCAGATGTGCATCTGTCCATCATAAAAGTGCATCTGTCCATCATAAAAGTGCATCTGTCCATCATAAAAGTGCCTCTGTCCATCATAAAAGTGCATCTATCCATCATAAAAGTGCATCTGTCCATCATAAAAGTGCATCTGTCCATCATAAAAGTGCATCTATCCATCATAAAAGTGCATCTGTCCATCATAAAAGTGCCTCTGTCCATTATAAAAGTGCATCTGTTCATCATAAAAGTGCATCTATCCATCATAAAAGTGCATCTATCCATCATAAAAGTGCATCTGTTCATCATAAAAGTGCCTCTGTCCATCATAAAAGTGCATCTGTCCATTATAAAAGTGCATCTGTCCATTATAAAAGTGCATCTGTCCATAAAATTGCATCTATTCATCATTAAAATGGACAGATGCAGAGATGCACTTTTATGATGGACAGATGCACTTTCATGATGGACAGATGCACTTTTATGATGGACAGATGCACTTTTATGACGGACAGACGCACTTTTATGACGGACGGGTGCACTTTTATGACGGACAGATGCACTTTTATGACGGACAGATGCACTTTTATGATGGACAGATGCACTTTTATGATGGACAGATGCACTTTTATGACGGACAGACGCACTTTTATGACGGACGGGTGCACTTTTATGACGGACAGATGCACTTTTATGACGGACAGATGCACTTTTATGATGGACAGATGCACTTTTATGATGGACAGATGCACTTTTATGACGGACAGACGCACTTTTATGACGGACGGGTGCACTTTTATGACGGACAGATGCACTTTTATGACGGACAGATGCACTTTTATGATGGACAGATGCACTTTTATGATGGATAGATGCACTTTTATGATGGACAGATGCACTTTTATAATGGACAGATCGCACTTTTATGATTGACAGATGCACTTTTATGATGGACAGATGCACTTTTATGATGGACAGATGCACTTTTATGATGGACAGATGCACTTTTATGATGGACTTCAAAACAGAAACAGCCAATCACTGCCATTATAAAGCTTTGATGAGCCAGGACATTTTTTAATATAACTCAGATTGTGTTTGGCTGAAAGAAGAAAGTCATACACGCCTAGGATGGCCTGAGGGTAAATCATGCGGCCATTTTGATTTTTGGGTAAACTCTCCATTTAAAGGGTTAGTTCACCCCATAATGTAAACTCTGTCAGTAATTACTCTCCCTCATGTTGTTCAACCCCGTAAGACTTTCGTTCATCTTCGGAACACAAATGAAGATATTTGTGATTAAATCTGAGAGCTGGATCACTTCTCCATAGGCTTCTAAGGGACTGAAACCTGACAGCCCAGAAAAGTTATTAAAGAAAACGTTAAAATAGTCCAAGTGACTACAGTGACTCAATCTTAAGTTTATCAAGCGACGAGAACACTTTTTGAGCGCAAAAAAAACAAACAAAAATAACGACTTTATTCAAGTATTCATTTCCTTCTCTGTCGGCCTCGAGATAGTTCACGTAGTGTAACAGCGTTCTGCTTCTGGTTGAACGTCCACACACACACACACACACACACACACACACACACACACACACACACACACACACACACACACACACACACACATGACCAGCGTCGGCCAATAGTGAGCCTGCGTGTGACGTAGAACACAGAAGCGCTGCGCTGTTACACTATCTCGAGGCCGACAGAGAAGGAAACGAATACTTGAATAAAGTCGTTATTTTTGTTTGTTTTTTTTCACTCAAAAAGTATTCTCGTCGCTTGATAAACTTAAGATTGAGTCACTGTAGTCACTTGGACTATTTTAATGATTTCTTTAATAACTTTTCTGGGCCGGCAAGTTTCAATCCCTTAGAAGCCTATGGAGGAGTGACCCAGCTCTCTGATTTAATCACAAATATCTTCATGTGTGTTCCGAAGATGAACGAAAGTCTACGGGGTTGAACAACATGAGGGAGAGTAATTACTGACAGAGTTTATATTTTGGGGTGAACTATCCCTTTAATCTCTTCAATGGCATGAGGAAAATGGCGTTTGGTTTGTGTGTACATGAAGGCCAGAGCGTTGCTTTCTGCATGTGCATGTAAATGTAGTCACCGTTTCCCATGACGGTGTTTCTGTATGATTGGGTTAATGTTGCCAGGGTCAGGCAGTGTGTGTGTGTGTGTGTGTGTGTGTGTGTGTGTGTGTGTGTGTGTGTGTGTGTGTGTGTGTGTGTGTGTGTGTGTGTGTGTGTGTGTGTGTGTGTGTGTGTGTGTGTGCGTGTGCGTGTGCGTGCGCGTGCGTGTGTGTGCGTGTGCGTGTGTGTGTGTAGTGTGTGTGTTCTCACGGTTGAGCAGGCCCAGCTGAAGGAGAGATGCCAGGGCTGTGACGATCATGAACATGAGGAGTCCCCCCCGCCGGCCCATCACGCCCACCGCAGGGCACAGGGACACGCACGAGGCCACCGCGATGCCCGCCATGATGTAGTAGTGGGCATAGAAGTTATGAAACATGCTCTTCTGGTCCATGCCTTCCTGGTCCATCATGCTGCGTGCAAAGCAGTGGTGTATGCCGTAACCCGTCAGTCTGAGAGGGGCAGAGACACACCGAGGGTTATTTTGTTATCAGTAAGAAAATGTAATAAGCATTAAGTTCAAGTCAGAAGATAAACATGCTTTACATTTAATCAGCATTTCAGATTAATGTGTTCCAGGAATATGCATTTCCTATGTTTCTATTTAGGTCATGTTCACGTTAAGACCGCATGGTTCTAAATGTCCTATATCGTGTCCCGTAGTCTGAAGGAAATCTCTCGCACTTCAAACGCTTTTCTAGTCTGTTAATAATTCCCAATCGTATCTGTCGACTTGTGTCTGGCTTAGCATCGTCGGTATGTATACCCTTGTTTTGTGAGATTGTCTGGATTCATTCATTATTTTTGTCAATATTTAAGTTTGTAGAGTGTAATCTGGGAATTATCTGAATGTACGGGATGTATGCTAGCTCTCGCGTGTGTCGAAGTTCCACTGTAAGATGCTCGTAAACTAAAAAACATGTATTTCTGCTCGTATATAAGTGTAAAAGTAGTACAAATGAAATGTTATTTAGTCTTTATTCATGTAGAATTTAGGTTGAGTGAGATTGCGTGACGCTAATTTGTCCCTGCTCTTTTGTGTTGCAGTTTCACTTTTTTCTCTCCATTAAACCTGTGGAAGTAAAAATTAATCTTCAGAGTCTTGGTGTGGGGAAAAAGTTTAGCTGGCCGTCAGGATATTAAGTTGACATATCGAGGACGGCACAGGGTTAAAGGGTTAATTCTGTCATCAGTCACTCATACTCACATCGGTACAAACCTGTAAGACTTACACTCATCTTTTAATGAAATCTGTCCCTTCCAGGTAACTTTGAAGATCCCAAAAGGCTTATTAATCAAGCGGTTTAATTTAATCCAAGTCTTGTGAAGAACATACATGAGGAACAGATTTAATTTAGGCTTTTATTTACATACAAACAATAATCGACACGCATACATAGAGCACGTCACATATAGTAAAAGCAGAAGCTCAAATGTGCGTGATGTGCCAAATGTGTGCAGTATATTTGTTTATATGTGAATAAAATCCTAAATTAAATGTCAATCATATAAAGTGATCGTATCTCTTCAGAAGACTTGAATTAAACCACTTGATTCATATGGATTTTACAGCAGATTTATGACCTTTATGGATCGTCTATGTTTTGGTTACCTGGACAGAAATTTCTCAGATTTCATCAAAAAGATGTTGATTTGTGTCCTGAAGATGAACGGGTTTGGAACGACATGAGGATGAGTAAATAGTAAATAACAGAATTTTTATTTTGGGTGAACTAGCACTTTAATAGCAGCAGAATGTTTTTAATAATTAATAATCATCATATATCACACTAGACTAGATTGTTGCGTAATAAAAATGAGTTTACGAGTTGACGCAGAGCACGACTATATTCTTCCACAGGTTCCTTGTGCCGACCATTTTGACGATGCAGGTCTTCTTGGATTGCTTCGGCAGGGCTCGGTTCAGCTCTGAAACACACGGAGAAAAGAAAACATTTGTTCACAATCTTCTAATGCTGCAAACACATATACATTTTAAATTCACTTCACGGTTGCTATTCCTGCCACTGGATGACTGAATAAATGGGATTATATTTCTGCATCTGTTTTCTTCACACTGACACTTCTGAAGGAGAAAGATTTAGCAGTGCATAATACATCATATCATGAAAGATGATCATAAATGCATAAATCAAACACACTTAGGCTAAACAACATGGCTTTATTATATAACTGTGTGTGTGTGTGTGTGTGTGTGTGTGTGTGGTGTGTGTGTGTGTGTGTGTGTGTGTGTGTGTGTGTGTGTGTGGTGTGTGTGTGTGTGTGTGTGTGTGTGTGATATATATTATATCCAACTTTACCCACAGCAATATACAATATAGAAAATCTCAACTCCCTGATTTATTTCATAGCAAAATGTATTAACGCCGTATTTAAATCTGGATATATAAGTACAGTATGTCCAATTTTATCCGCATACATCCAGTATTTACACAAGGCTATATTTCATATATAGCATAACTCTTCATTGCTTATACCATCGCAAAATGTAAACTATATCACCCAGCTCAAATCTGCTAAATGTAACATGAAAATATTAAGATATAATCCACGTGAACACATGATTTTCTATAAAGCTGCTTTAAAACAATGTGTATTGTGAAAAGTGCGATACAAATAAATTTGAGAAATCATATGCAGTACAAAAGTGACATTTCTCTAAATAACACGAACGCCACTCAAATACAGTAAATCACAGGACATCTGAGTGTCTTAAAGTAGACATGAACCTGTAGAGATATGACCATGAACATGCATTAAGGCCATAAATAGGATATGTTGTGATGTAATGCTGTGTTTTGGTAGTCACAGATAGTCACCATGGCTTCTCGAGTGTTTACACTGTCAGCAGAAACAGCACAAACACAACTTGCAATGTTGACTTTATATTGTGCAAGCAACTTTCTCCTGTCTGATGGAGACTGAGGTCTGGTAAAATGCAGAAACCGGATAGAAGTCCGGTTAGCCAAACCAGTTCCGTGTTCCACAGAAGAAAGCCATATTGGTTTTGAACATGGTGAATAAATATTAATAATGGTGAATTATTTCCTCAGAACATTTAAATGCATTCTGAAACGGTCGAGCCGAGTTTGGTGGTCATAGCCTGAATGCTTTGGGCCCAACATAAAGACACGAACGGGTGCGATTGAGCACCACACACACTTAGCCATGCTTTAAAAACATCGTTCTGAGCCATGATCTCATACAGGTCATCAGCAAATTCTTCATTCCCTCAATGTTCCTCCAAAATTATGTATCGAATAATAGCTGTTTATTGCAAAAAAGCCATCCGCTCATTTTCCTGTTTCGGGAACATAAGACAAAATGGTCTGTATAAAATGGAAAGTTCTGGTCCTTGATTCTGATTGGTTGAGCCACGTTTGAAGTTGTTGTAAATTACTCTGCAAACATACACCTGTGACATCATTACATCAGTACTATTTTATACAGTATTAGAATTATTATAACCGTTTAATAAAAGCAATCATTGCTTTATTTTTATCTTTTTTTTTACAGAGTAAAAGATTTGAAAATTGTGTATTAAAATTAAATATCAGGTCAACAACCCAGTTATCGTTAAAATCCACTATCGTCGATTAATCGGTTAACGGCCGCCGTGGTCCAACACAGTTATCGTTAAAATCCACTATTGGTCAATTATTCGTTTTTTGGCCAGCGTGGTCCAACCTAGTTATCATTATCGGTAAAATCCACTTACCCTCGATGGTAACACTTTATTTGAAGGGGTGTGCATAAGACTGTCATGACACTGTCATAAACATGACACAACACCTGTCATGAACATGAAGTAGTCTTTATGAATGTTTATGACTGTTGTCATTAAGTGTCATTCGGTAAATTATGACACTTTTAATGCAAAGTTGACATTGTTTAAAATGTCTTTGTTATGACAACTTGACATTAACAAAGACAAAAAATGTCTTGATTATGACAACTTGACATTACCCAAGACAAAAATGTCTTGATTATGACAACTTGACATTAACCAAGAAATCATAACCTGTCCACCTGTCACAAATATGTCATAACAGGTCTAATTATCAAACTTAAAGCATTTTGCTGTGTAATAACCCTTAATGACATCTTTATAACTAGTACAATGTGTTCCACTTTACTTGAGGACAGGTAATATTCATGACACAGTTATAATGGTGTCATGACGGCCAAAGATGTCACAGGTTGACAGGTTATGATTTCTTGGTTAATGTCAAGTTGTCATAACAAAGACATTTCTGTCTTTGTTAATGTCAAGTTGTCAGAACAAAGACATTTTAAACAATGTCAACTTTGCATTAAAAGTGTCATAATTTACCGAATGACACTTAATGACAACAGTCATAAACATTCATAAAGTCTCCTTCATGTTCATGACAGGTGTTATGTCATGTTTATGACAGTGTCATGTCAGTCTTATGCACACCCCTTCAAATAAAGTGTTACCCGGTCGATTAATCGGTTATCGGCCAGCGTGGTCCAACCTAGTTATCGTTAAAATCCACAATCGTCGATTAATCGGTTATCGGCCACCGTGGTCCAACCTAGTTATCGTTAAAATCCACTATCGGTCGATTAATCGGTTATCGGCCACCGTGGTCCAACCTAGTTATCGTTAAAATCCACTATCGTCGATTAATCGGTTATCGGCCAGCGTGGTCCAACCTAGTTATCGTTAAAATCCACCATCGGTCGATTAATCGGTTATCGGCCACCGTGGTCCAACCTAGTTATCGTTAAAATCCACTATCGTCGATTAATCGGCTATCGGCCAGCGTGGTCCAACCTAGTTATCGTTAAAATCCACTATCGGTCGATTAATCGGTTATCGGCCACCGTGGTCCAACCTAGTTATCGTTAAAATCCACTATCGGTCGATTAATCGGTTATCGGCCAGCGTGGTCCAACCTAGTTATCGTAAAAATCCACTATCGGTCGATTAATCGGTTATCGGCCAGCGTGGTCCAACCTAGTTATCATTAAAATCCACTATCGGTCGATTAATCGGTTATCGGCCGCCGTGGTCCAACCTAGTTATCGTTAAAATCCACAATCGTCGATTAATCGGTTATCGGCCACCGTGGTCCAACCTAGTTATCGTTAAAATCCACTATCGGTCGATTAATCGGTTATCGGCCACCGTGGTCCAACCTAGTTATCGTTAAAATCCACTATCGTCGATTAATCGGTTATCGGCCAGCGTGGTCCAACCTAGTTATCGTTAAAATCCACCATCGGTCGATTAATCGGTTATCGGCCACCGTGGTCCAACCTAGTTATCGTTAAAATCCACTATCGTCGATTAATCGGCTATCGGCCAGCGTGGTCCAACCTAGTTATCGTTAAAATCCACTATCGCCGATTAATCGGTTATCGGCCAGCGTGGTCCAACCTAGTTATCGTTAAAATCCACAATCGACGATTAATCGGTTATCGGCCACCGTGGTCCAACCTAGTTATCATTAAAATCCACTATCGCCGATTAATCGGTTATCGGCCAGCGTGGTCCAACCTAGTTATCGTTAAAATCCACAATCGACGATTAATCGGTTATCGGCCAGCGTGGTCCAACCTAGTTATCGTTAAAATCCACAATCGACGATTAATCGGTTATCGGCCACCGTGGTCCAACCTAGTTATCGTTAAAATCCACTATCAGTCGATTAATCGGTTATCGGCCAGCGTGGTCCAACCTAGTTATCGTTAAAATCCACTATCGCCGATTAATCGGTTATCGGCCAGCGTGGTCCAACCTAGTTATCGTTAAAATCCACAATCGACGATTAATCGGTTATCGGCCAGCGTGGTCCAACCTAGTTATCATTAAAATCCACTATCGCCGATTAATCGGTTATCGGCCAGCGTGGTCCAACCTAGTTATCATTAAAATCCACTATCGCCGATTAATCGGTTATCGGCCAGCGTGGTCCAACCTAGTTATCATTAAAATCCACAATCGTCGATTAATCGGTTATCGGCCACCGTGGTCCAACCTAGTTATCGTTAAAATCCACAATCGTCGATTAATCGGTTATCGGCCACCGTGGTCCAACCTAGTTATCGTTAAAATCCACTATCGTCGATTAATCGGTTATCGGCCAGTGTGGTCCAACCTAGTTATCGTTAAAATCCACAATCGTCGATTAATCGGTTATCGGCCAGCGTGGTCCAACCTAGTTATCGTTAAAATCCACTATCGTCGATTAATCGGTTATCGGCCACCGTGGTCCAACCTAATTATCGCTAAAATCCACAATCGTCGATTAATCGGTTATCGGCCAGCGTGGTCCAACCTAGTTATCGTTAAAATCCACAATCGTCGATTAATCGGTTATCGGCCAGCGTGGTCCAACCTAGTTATCGTTAAAATCCACAATCGTCGATTAATCGGTTAACGGCCACCGTGGTCCAACCTAATTATCTCTAAAATCCACAATTGTCGATTAATCGGTTAACGGCCGCCGTGGTCCAACCTAGTTATCGTTAAAATCCACTATTGGTCAATTATTCGTTTTTTGGCCAGCGTGGTCCAACCTAGTAATCATTATCGGTAAAATCCACCATCGGTCGATTAATTGGTTAACGGCCACCGTGGCCCGACCCAGTTATCATTAAAATCCACTATCGGTTAATTGTTTCTATGCTAAATGCAAGTTTTTTGACCTGTTAATAGCAGAATGTGGACAGTGTACTAGCGATTGGCTTGCTTTCAGTCATTTTCCAATTTTTCCAATTTAGTTCAGTTCTAAGTATGGTATTATTTTGCAATATTTTCTTCATATTTTGCTTAGTTCAAATGTATATCTTAGCTTGAAACAGGTGGATATTATATACTAGCTGTAAAAGCTGGCTTCACTAGTAATTGAATATATAATGCACATTATAAACACAACCCATCATCTGTACCGTCAGTGGTTGTGTACCTGTCACGAGCTCCTCAGCATCATGCTCTAGATCGATGTCGTTCTTCATGGCCACACGCTCCACGATCCATTTGGAGCGGCTGTACTGCTGAGTCGCGAGCAGCCAGCGCACGGATTCTGGGAAAATCCTGGAGCAAGAAGGACATACTTTACTATCATGATCACAACATATTAAACTACAGGCACTAACCTAATCTAATCTGGACTAAACACACACAATGTTCCATGTGTCATATGATGATAAATATCTTCTCTGGTTACACTCTCATTTGTTAACATTAACAAACAATGATATTTTTTAATGTTAGTTCACAATGTCTTAACTAATGTATCCCAATTAATTAAAATGTAAAAGTGTGTATACAAAGAAATTGTATTCTATATGAGATAAGTCTCCAGTCATAATCGTGTTTCAGTCATTTTGCTAGCATGATTTAACACATTGCTAAAAAATGTTGCTTCTTGCATGATTAGTATTTTGCTTACATGACTTTTCAAGCCTAATTTAACACATTGTAGCATGTCTCTAACATGAATTAGCACATTGCTAGCATGTTTTGAAATGTTACTAGCCTAATTTAACACATTGTAGCATGTCTCCAACATGAATTAGCACATTGCTAGCATGTTTTGACATGTTGCTAGCCTAATTTAACACATTGTAGCATGTCTCCAACATGAATTAGCACATTGCTAGCATGTTTTGACATGTTGCTAGCCTAATTTAACACATTGTAGCATGTCTCCAACATGAATTAGCACATGCTAGCATGTTTTGAAATGTTGCTAGCATGATTTAACACATCGCTACCATGTTTTAAATTAACATGTTGTTAACATGATTTAGTATGTTGCTAGCATGCTACTAGCATGATTTAACACATTGCCGTTATTGGACTGTTAAATTAATAATGGTTGATGGTAAATAGTTCATGTATACCACCTGAAAACGTGCTTGTGTTTACTGAGTACTTTATTTTTAGGCTTTTAACTGTGAAGCAAATCCCTGTTTTCTAAAGGAACACTGTGTTATATAATCCTTCTAATGTGCTAATTTGGTTCTTAAGAAACTTTTCTTTTGAAACGTATTTGAAACCGATAGAGCTGCTTAATGAAGTGTGGAAACAGTAGTGCACTGATGTGTTTGCTGCTCGCTTCAGTTGCTGCAGTATTGCTGTAAACCTTCATTATAAACTCAAGCACAATTAGAATAAACCGTGAGATGCTGGTTGTAAGAAGGGCAGCGGCGCTCACCAGATGTAGGACAGCATGAGTAAGAGAGGGCAGATTATCACCACTTGTAAAATCTGCCAATCCCGACACAGAGCGGCCAGTCCTGGCATGAGCAGCTGACCCGCCAACATCATGAAGTTCGCCACCATAGTCATGGAGAAACGCCAGCCCGGCAGACACAGCTCGATCCCTGCAGACCGAACACACACATCACATCAACACAACTCACACTAAACCAGTTTAAGACCACTGCATTTCAACATAACATTACTTTACTTAGCTTCTAAAGAACGGTTAAGCCATATTGACATGCAAGATTTTTCTGTAAAAGGTTCATTATCACTGTTTCAGAGAGTTTTATTCACTTATGGTTAGGGATGCATGATATATCTGCCACCATATCAGTATCGGCCGATAAGAACATTTGGCCAATATATTAAAGCCGATGAATAATGGATTATTTCCTTCAGATGCGCACTGTTCAACATGAAGGTTTTGAACTGCTTGAAATATGATTAGAATCACTACAGTTCAGTCTGTCATATCGGCTACATACAGTTATCATGAAAACATTATTATTGTGTGTTTGGGACATGAGACTTTTAATGCTGAGACTTGATTTTGTAATCAGGCTCTCAAAAATTATATAAAAAAAATATCAACCAATATATCGGTTATCGGCTTTCAAATATAAAGAGTTATCGGTTATCGATCAATATATGTTCATTTTATATGTTATCGATATTGGCCCAATAAGAAAATTTGGCCAATATACTAAAGTCAATAAGTAATGTATTATTTCCTCCAGCTGAGACAATATATTGGGTATCGGTTTCAAATATAAAGAGTTATCAGTTATTATTATATATACATGTGTTGCTAGCATGATTTAACATGTTGTTAACATGATTTAGTATGTTGCTAGCATGATTTAACACATTGCCGTTATTGGACTGTTAAATTATTGTTAAATTACTGTTAAAAATGATACAGTGTTTTATCAGTTATTATTATATACACATGCAACAGCCCCTGACACGGGCCGACAGCTCATTCACAAAACACTGCGACACAGCGACTGCACAATCCCCCAGAAGAGCCTGGAATATCAATGAGGAATATCAGCCAAAATGTTAATATCCCTAAAAAAAATGGTGGTTTAGAGAAACGAATTAGAGCCACCCAATTATTAACAGTAATGGCACATTTTAATAATTATGTTTCTTCCTATGGTGACAGAAATAATTTGAATAAAATCCTTCTGACCCAACAGTGGGATCGAGTGTGTGACTCCGCCTGGATCAATATATGAAGGCCAATATATCAGTTATCGGCTTTTAAAAATAAAGAATTAGCGGTTATAAAATGTTCATATTGTGCATCCCTAGTTATGGGACTTTAAAACACTGTAATTCTAGCATGAGCTGATTTAAAAGTCATCCGTCTACAGTGAACAGCTCATCAGTATTCATAGTGCAGACAACAGGGCTGGTCTTCAATGACAGACCAATACTGCACAATCCAGTGATGAACATGTGACAGCCCCTGACACACACACGGGCCAACAGCTCATTCACAAAACACTGCGACCCAGCGACTGCACAATCCCTCACAGGAGCCTGGAATATCAATGAGGAGCAAGCAAAGGCTTGTCTGTGTTTAAAAGAGCTCGAGCTGAAACCCTGACAGGCAAACACTTTCCTTCTCAGATAAACTGTAGATCAGTGCATTACTACAGCATCCTCATAACTCAGAATAGTATCCTATCTGTTCAGCAACCAGTGTAATTACACTTAGTATATATCACTTTTCAAATATTAAGTCAAGTCTGTGTAATGCAGCAGGACACTAACCCTTCAGTCTAGTCCCAGACTCAAATGCATGTTTGAGCCGTTTTAAACATATCTTAAAAGTCCCCCTGTGGTGAAAATCCAGCTTTTAATGTTATACGTCTATGTGGTGTTAATTAATACACTTTAAGACAAATCATGTGTAAATTCATAAGTCGACAGCATTGCTGAGTATTTTCTGCTTAAAACTGCAGTGAACCAAAGACAGTCTCAAAAACACTGAAATCGCTGGTGTTTCTGACGTCACAAACTACTTGACCAATCAGATCAACGTGTGATCGTCAACCAGTGGATCTCTGAGTGAGTGAGTGAGTGGAGGCGGGGCTCATTTGCATATTCATAGAACCGTGGATGAACCAAAAATGCTTAAATATGTCATTTTGGTGATTAAAGAGAGTTTTAAAGGATAAAGGGGCTTTAAAATATGTCAGTGTCATTGTTTTGTCTCAAGATGCATTGCACACGCTTATAAAAAGCTACTTAAATGTCCTAATTGAACTAAGGCCTAATCCTGGCTTAATGTAAGCCTCGCCTGTGAAACCAGGTGATAATGTCATACACTTATGCCACACTTAAAAATATATATTGCATTAGACACAAAATATAAACCAAATTGTCATAATTTAAAGAAAGTTAGCACAAGCACATTTAAGCCAAAATTTCACAAAAATGTTTGAAATAATATAAAAGTGAAGTATACTTTGGTCTTATGAGAACCCATAGAAGCGTAACATAAGTATAGCGAATTATTATTATTATTATTATTATATAGATCAATAGTCAATAGATTGTGTTTTCAAGCGAAGCACAATAACACTGTTATTTATGAATAATGTGTCTAATACACAGAACTGTTCTTAGTGTTTTGAAGGGTTTGTTGTGCTATTGCAAACTGAGTGTAAAGCATATAATGTGCTTGTAGTTTTGTAGATTTGGTAAGAAGATTATGTGCATGTGTGAATGCTTTCACTGAGTTTACCTCAGCTTTCAGTGTGGAACAGACTGTAAAAACTGTTATGGTCATCTCTATACCCAGCGAAGCACTCAATAACAACACTTTAACAACAACCGTGTACACCTGTATCAAGCTCAATGTTCTCACACACACACACACACACAACAACCCGCACACGTACAGCAAGGCGTTGTAAGCTCATATATGGTTATTTCGGGGAGGAGACGCATTTGTTCACAATCTTCCTCTGACTGGGTTAATAAAGGGAATCGTGCACAGGTTCTGGTTTTATGCATATACACACTTTCAGGATGAAATCTACAGCAGGTTTTATACATGAGGCCGCTGGTGTGACCGGGAATGTGTTTCACTCGTCTACTTGTTATCCGCTCGACCAAAAACATCTCAATACTAGGAGTAAACAGGGCCGAACTCAGCATCTCAACTGAACATCATTAATGAACCTCATTCTCTCGCTTTTGGAAAAACCTTCAAGCCTAATTTCTTAAACAGCCTCCAGTACGGCCGCTTAGTAGTTTTTGGAGCGAAGCCGAAAGAGAGAACCTTGAGCTTCTGATCCAAATCCCCCACGACCCCACAGCTCAGCTGCTCACAACACAACACTCACTCACTCACTCACTCACTCACCACTCACTCACTCACTCACTCACTCACTCACTCACCACTCACACCACTCACATCACACTCACCACACACTCACTCACACTCCACCACTCACCACTCACCACTCACTCACCATCACACTCACTCACTCACTCACTCACTCACTCACCACTCACTCACTCACTCACCACTCACTCACTCACACACACATCACCACACTCACTCACATCCCCACACTCTCACTCACCTCACACATCACTCACCACTCACTCACCACTCACTCACTCACTACTCACTCACTCACTCACTCACTCACTCACACACACCACACACACACACACACACACACACACACTCACCACAACACCACACTCACACACCACATCCACACACTCACTACACTCACTCACCACTCACACACACTCACACCACACACAACCACACACACACACACACCACACACTCACTCACTCACTCACTCATCACACACCACTACACACACACACACACACACACACACACACTCACTCACACACACACACACACACACACTCTCACACTCTCACACTCTCATCACTCACCATCACCACACACACACACACACAACACACACACTCTCACACACTCACACACACACACATCACTCACTCACTCACTACACACACAACACAAACCTCCCATCTCACCTCTCCATCTCACCACTCCCACACACCACACACTCTCACACACACACTCACCACACACTCCACCATCTCACTCCTCACTCACTCATCACTCTCTATCACTCTCACACATAACCCACCAACCCAACACACAACCCACAACCCACTCTCTCTCTCAATCAACTCTCACACACTCACACACACACTCACACACACCCACTCACAACACACACACACACACACACACACTCTACAACCACTCACCACACCCTCTCACATCCACACCTCTCACATCTCCTCCTCACTATCACTCATCACAACTCTCCTCATCAACACACACCACTCCATTCCACTCTCCCCTTCACTCTCCTCATACCACACACACACCACAACACACACATCCACCCGCACAAGCTCTCGCACACCCAACACCGTCCACCCACACGCACTCACCACCTCACACACACACACACACACACACACAAATCTATTTTTGCTAACTAAAAAAATAAATGTACGTTTGAAAATATGCTATAATTTTACACATGTAATTCATAACTGAATGAGACAACACAAGGAACATTTTGTTTTTTCCACAAATTAGAGATACGAATGTCTGCATATTTTAAAATAAAATTTTATCTGCAAAGTTTTATAACTACAATTAGACCTGAAACTGTTTACCGTTCTTCTTTCTTTACTCCCTTAAATCCATTTTAATCCTGTTAATTTTTAGATTCATTTAAATAAAATGTTCAAGACATGGTCTGATAATAAGGATCAGCAGCACTGTTCTCCTGTGGAGCGCCAGCAGAGGGCGCTGTGACGGATCTGGGTTCGTTTTGTCTCTGTGACGGATCTGGGTTGTTTGTCTCTGTGACGGATCTGGGTTGTTTGTCTGGGTTGTTTGTCTGGCCCGAGGCTGACACTATGACCTTCCCCTGAGTCACATGAGTCACTCATGGCTTCATGCCATTATGTCAAATATTCAAATACATTCCCTCCCGGCAGGACCGCCGGCTCTCTGTGTCACGAGGGCGAGTTCAGGAGAAGAGAACGTGTGTTTGCTCCGAGTCTCCTGCAGGACGGCCAGTGATGCCTGTACGTCTGACTGACTGATATAAAATACATATCTCCAATGCAAAGGCATGTTCATGTGAAGCAGGTGCCATCTGTGAGTTTATTTATTCATGATTTAAGCCATATCACCAGCGATGGCTATATTCATGGCAAAAATTAATTATGACTACAATCAATTCAAAACATTGTTTACAATAATTTAACAATTTTCTTTTGTTAAAAAAATCAGACATATATACCAATAGAAACAACAGCAATAATTCCACATTTACACAGAATCTTTCCATTTAATATTTGCCAGAAATTCAAAAATGATTCCAGGAGAAACCTTTTTAAAAATGTCCATTATTATATTTTCTGCATAAAAATATTTTAAAAAATGACATTCTATTAAAACTAAGTTTTACACTGCATCTGTAGATTTATAATGGTTTCCCAGTGTTTCTGGGTCTAGCATACATAACGAGAGAAACGTTTGAGAGTAACTCGTGGAGTGCAGGTGGCTGGGTTAGATTTGGTGTGCTGGGTCAAAGGTCACAGATAAACAGCTGTTGCTTCAGCTCTGAAGAACACAGTCTCAGCACAACAGCTGACCTTTACTCGGCGTACAAACACTCACTGCACTTCTCCAAGATTACTAAACAGATGAAGATGTGATGATCGCATGAAGACAAACAGAGGAGGAAGAAAATACACTTTAACAAGAAAATAAAACTAAATGCAAAGTCTTTAAGTTGGATTGGATATATGTCTCATTTGTAGATTTTATATCAGTTTGTTTTTATAAACGAGTCAAAAAGCAGGTTTAATGTATTAGTAAATGTTGAAATTAATATTAACTAAGATTAATAAATGCTGTAGAAGTGTTGTTCATTCTTAGTTCATGTTAACTAAGGTATTTAACTAATGTTAACTAATGAACCGTATGTAAAGCTAACGCTAATGCTATGGTAACACAGGTTTTCGAAAGAAAAGTTGAACTAGTGTTGACTAATAAACCGTATTGTAAAGCTAACGCCAATGCTACGATAACTCACAGGTTTTCTAAAGAAAAGTTTAACTAATGTTAACTAATGAACCGTATTGTAAAGCTAAAGCTAACGCTAACACTACGGTAACTCACAGGTTTTCTAAAGAAAAGTTTAACTAATGTTGACTAATGAACCGTATTGTAAAGCTCACGCTAACACTAACGCTACGGTAACTCACAGGTTTTCGAAAGAAAAGTTTAACTAATGTTAACTAATGAACCGTATTGTATAGCTAAAGCTAACGCTACGGTAACTCACAGGTTTTCGAAAGAAAAGTTTAACTAATGTTGACTAATGAACCGTATTGTAAAGCTAACGCTAACGCTACGGTAACTCACAGGTTTTCGAAAGAAAAGTTTAACTAATGTTGACTAATGAACCGTATTGTAAAGCTAACGCTAACACTAACGCTACGGTAACTCACAGGTTTTCGAAAGAAAAGTTTAACTAATGTTAACTAATGAACCGTATTGTAAAGCTAACGCTAACACTACGGTAACTCACAGGTTTTCGAAAGAAAAGTTTAACTAATGTTGACTAATGAACCGTATTGTAAAGCTAACGCTAACGCTTCGGTAACTCAACAGGTTTTGAAAGAAAAGTTTAACTAATGTTAACTAATGAACCGTATTGTAAAGCTAACGTACGGTAAACTCACAGGTTTTCGAAAGAAAAGTTTAACTAATGTTACTAATGACGTATTGTAAAGCTAGCGCTAACGCTACGGTAACTCACAGGTTTTCGAAAGAAAAGTTTAACTAATGATAACTAATGAACCGTATTGTAAAGCTAACGCTACGATAACTCACAGGTTTTCGAAAGAAAAGTTTAACTAATGTTGACTAATGAACCGTATTGTAAAGCATTATGTTTCTTTCTAAAACCTGTGAGTTTCTTTCTTCTGGAGGACAACAGAAGATATTTTACAGAATGTGTGTAAACACAGTTTCATTGACTTTTCATAGTATTTCTATTTTTTTATTTTTATTTTAGTATTTCTATGACTATAGAAGTCAACGAGGACCAGAAACCCAGACATGTTTCCAAGAGGAGCCCATTCATTTCCAAGTAGGATTTTTAGCTTTTTTTCTGCTAGTTTAGGATTGTGTCTAAAATGTATTTTCACTAAAGAGACATGACATGTGATCTAATCTATAGCATAAACCAGCCTTGAACTCAAAGGACACGGACAGGATATTTCACTGAGCATCAGCCTTGGCTAATCTAAAGCCATACTGACCCGAAGCACAGTGTTGTTATCTAGGCCAGCTCATTATCTCAGGACACTGATGTACACTGAGAGGTCGGTGTATATGAGCACACAAAGCTGCGTGATTAAATCAGTGAACTCATTAGCTAAGGATTCCAACGATGAGAGACATTTAACACTTCTTTAATGTGGGAAATATAGCCAGGAGTCGTCTCCAGAGATATCATGGAGCATAATACATTCATAACTCTTTAATAACTCGTAGTCATTAAAAAGGTAAAAAATTGAAATAAAAATTGCCATGATATTTAAGCATATAAGATGTTACTCTTCAATAAATACAAACTGCTATACAAAGTTTCCTACCTCAAAGCTAATTCCCAGTTTAAAATATGAGTTATTTAAAAAAGAATTATGTGATGTCATGATTTTCCTTTATATGGCCTGTAACACATGTGAATTATGTTTATGCTCATGTTTGTCCATCTGTCACGGCTACAAAAAGCAAGGATCTATTTACAGCAGTTTATTAACAAAACACTAAATTAAAGTTCATTTACACAGAAA
The DNA here is from genome assembly GCA_036326025.1 of Chrosomus eos. NCBI lineage: Eukaryota > Metazoa > Chordata > Actinopteri > Cypriniformes > Leuciscidae > Chrosomus > Chrosomus eos. The sequence goes on from CM070823.1 coordinate 46,593,368, forward strand.
TGACGATAATCCAAACAGGGAAACATAAATCAAAGCATTGAAGACTATAATAATAATCCAAAGAGGGAACAGGAGGCAGTAATCCACATAGGGAATGGAAACGCAACAGCTTTAAAAAACAAAACCCAAAAAACAAAACCTGTAAAGACAGCGACCGACACTACAGACTCAAAGGCTGCGTCTGAAACTGATAAATGCTGCCGTCGGAGGACACGTGTCACGGTCGTGAGGGATCAAGCCCCGTCGAAATGCAATGTTAGGCACTGAGATCCCTTCATCTGATGATGTATCCTTCACTGCCTTTGATATCCCACAATCCTCTGCTTTCACTTCTGTGACGGTTGAGCTAGAAAAATAAAGATGGCGTCTGAAAGTTGCGGCTGGTCGTCAGTTTGAGTGTAAATGTACATTTTTGATCAACGTTTTCCACTTATGGTGTCATTCCTAGTAAGAAATTACTATTGTAATCATTAAATATTCATTTAGTTTTCACCGAAGCTCGCTCTACTTAGCTGTGATCATTAAACCGTTACGCTGCCTCAGAAGTCTGTCTGAAATCAGTTTCGTGACGATCCTCCGTGCCCAACCGCTGCTGCAGAGTCATTGCCTGATAGGGAGTCCCTGCCTACATGTACGGCGCTTCTCCATTACCAGTACCAGCTCAACTCGACTCGCTTTTCGCTCCGCTTCCCATTACAGATAGTACCTCTGCAATAGTACCTGGTCGTCACAGCGACGCCTCAGGAAACTGCCGTGACATAATCTTCTACGCGACACACACTCGCTACCCACACACACACAGGACAATGGAGGAAATCGAGTGTATGCTGTTTCAATAGTAGTAATGGGTATATCACGCAATCTCTGGCCAAACTATTTCAAAATGTCTGGGTTATTCAGGATACTCCGTCTGGGTTATTCAGGATACTCCGCCTGGGTTATTCAGGATACTCCGTCTGGGTTATTCAGGATACTCCGCCTGGGTTATTCAGGATACTCTGTCTGGCGCGTGCAATGATGATGACTCAGTGAATAGTGATGATTCTCTCTGACCAATCAGCAGTCTGCAGTGTTTTCACGTCACATTATAGTGTCGCCTCAGCTCGCTCAGAACCTCGCCGGAGGTGATACGAAAAAAAGTACCCGAAAGCAGGTACAGGTACAACGTTTACACAGTGGAAAACCAAACAAAGGCGAGTCGAGTCGAGCCAGTATTGTGTAGTGGAAAAGCTTCATTTTCAGACGCAGCCAAAGGATAACACGGCACAAGTGAAACCAGAAACATCAAGGCAACAGAAATACAGAATATCAAAACAAGCGTCTTCGAACACAAAACGCTCCAGACGCTCAACAACAAACCAAACCTCCAGCTGGGTGGAGCCGGGGAGGTGTAACTGGGCTAGGGGTCCTTGAGGGGGAGTGGGTAAAGAAACTGGGTTACAGAGAGTCCGAAACAACCTCCATGGCCATGACCAGACAGGCAGATAGTTCAGAAACAACCTCGTTAGATGTAGGAGGGTCGGTAAAGAGTTCAGAGAGGGTCTTCTTGGTCGTAGGCAGAGGTTTCAGGGATGGGTTATTTGGCCGTTACAGGACAGGTCAAGAGTTCAGAGATGGCTTCCTTGAAATACCATTAATTACAAGAGCGGTTAAATAAAGTTGTCGGCACCGATAGCCTCGAGGGCAAGCGCTGACATGTAGCGCAGCTGTGCTTCAGGAGACCCGAGTTCGAGGCCCGGCTCGTGGGGCTTTCCCGATCCCGTCCTCCCGTCTCACTCTCACTCTCTTCTCTCTCTCTCTCTCTCTCTCTCTCTCTCTCTCTCTCTCTCTCTCTCTCTCTCTCTCTCTCTCTCTTCTCCTCTCTCTCTCTCTCTCTCTCTCTCTCTCTTCTCTCTCTCTCTCTCTCTCTCTCTCTCTCTCTCTCTCTCTCTCTCTCTCTCTCTCTCTCTCTCTCTCTGTCTCTCTCTCTCTCTCTCTCTCACCTCACTTCCTGTCTAGCTACTGTCCTATCCTAATAAAACGCCAAAAATAAAAGAAAATTTTTGTTTGTTTGTGTCATTGTTTTCTTAATTATGCTCAACATGCTGCCAGTCAGGGCATCTAATCAACTAATCAATATATGGACTAACAATGTCTACTTGAGTTGAATATTAAAGGTTCTCTAAGCGATCCTGGGTGACGTCACTTCTTGTTGACGTTCGAACTATTGTCAAACAAAACGAAGGCTAGCTAGACCCTCCCTCCTCCTCATCCGCGCACTAACCCCTCAAACCCGCCCCCAAACACTTCTTGTCGGTTATTGGCTGGAACAGTTTGTTATGTTTCGTAGAGTGGGTCGCTAGAGTTTGTTTTTGTAGTCGTTTGTGGAGCCTGGGGTGTCCGCAGAGACCGCGTCTTTTTACAGTGTGTTCAGGGGACAGGCAGCCAGCGGATAGTGAGGAGATGTTTGCTGTAGAGCTTAGATCGGGCCCAAAAAATCAAACCCGACCCGACCCGAGCCCGTGCACGTTGTGTCCGAGCCCGGCCCGGCCCGACACATTAACTGTAATTATGAGCCCGAGCCCGATTTAAACCCGACCATTTTTAATGCGTTGGCCGTTATAACCAGGGCGACGCCAGATCATTTTTTTTTAACGCAGGTGCTGAATGTATTGACAGGGGGAGCTGCGCAATTTATATAGGCTATATATATATTATATATATACTATTAATACGTGTGCAAAAATTGTGCACTTAATATTTAATATTCAATTATTTTAATTATCACAATGAAAGTTTAAATTTTATTAAATTGAACAAGCACGACATTCAGCATTCAATCAAATATTCTTAAAGATTCATTAGTATTAATAATGTTATCTCGACTTGTGTGCGTGCAACAAGCAAGATTTGTAAATTCGGTGACAAGCGAGAATGCCGAGAATTTATTTAATTTATGATGAGATGCTCCAGTTCATGTGCTATGGTGACCGCGGCTCGCCAGCGCCCGCATGTCATGATTATTGTCTGCATTTATTGTTTATTAAATCCAGGCAATCGGTTAATGAAAAGGTTATTAAAATTAAGATACAATTTATACAAAACGAAATTCACTTTAAAGAAAGGTTTCTACAAGACAAAACATAATGAAGTGGTAAAAATCATGCCTGAATCGATGGATCGCAAATGGATCCGATCCGAATGAAGGATATTGAAGGCTGACTATCATCCTTTCTGTCATGACAAGCCTGCATGCGTCTGTTCATCGTCGAAGTCCACGTTTCTTTTGCTGTCATCATAGGCGAGCAGCGCGCCGCACTTTCACTCAACAAAGCCGACACAGAATCAGATGTTGTCACTGCCCACGACTAGTTTAAAATATTTCCATACCTCTGACTTTCCTTCATACTTGCTCAAAGTTAATTCTCCTATGTAATTTTTTTTCTTTACTTCTTCAAGCTCCATGTTGCACTTAAGCTACACAATACAGCACAGCGTGCGAGTGGAGGAGACGCTGCGCGTGACACGTGACGTGCTTGATCAAGGGCCCGACCCGACCCGACCCGAGCATAGTGGCGGGAAATATCGGGCTCAGGCTCGGGTAGAGAATCTAAGCTCTAGTTTGCTGTATGTGACAAAAAATGTTTTGGCCTTAAAAACGCGTGACATCGCTTAGAGCACCTTTAATATATTGCATGAAGAAAGCGTAGTCAAGTTGAATATATGTTAGTGTAGCTTGTGCAATACTTATATAGGTACGTGATTATGTGGATATTGTGCAATGAAGTTCACCAATTATTATTATTTTATTATTATTATTATTATTTTTATTTCTGCTTGAAATATGTAGCCGTGATTTAACCAATGCAATACTCCCGCTATTCGCCCCTTCAAACACTGGCTCAAACAATAAAGGTGTCTAATAAACAATGTCCCCTCGTGACAGTGAATAACTAAGAAGAAATTTCAAAGAATTAATGCTCCTACACTTGCGTTTCTGGAAGATATAATGCCCATTGAAAATGAAGATGAAAATTATAATTTTTTACAAATATTTTAACATTTCTGGCACAAAAAACAACCTACTATTACAAAGGCATTGTTATGAATAAAAATAAAGTTACTTGACGATAGGGAAGGTTACCAAGCCATGTCTTCTTCATGACTCACTTCATGATATTCAAGCACTGGATCATTATTTGATCGTGGACTGAAAACACAATCATGTTGTTGTTGGGGACAGATCGACCCCCTGTGTGTCGCAAACCCCAGTCTCCTTTGTTACGTTGATTCACGGCTACACTGACCTTCATTATGTCCACCTGTCCTTGTTCTCTCTCCTGCATATTCTCAGTTATTTGGTAAATCGTTCCCTAAGTTGGTCCGTCCTCCAGTCAGTCTAGCCTAGTCTTGTTTCAGTCAGTCTAGCCTAGTCTTGTTTCAGTCAGTCTTGTATTGACGTGTTGTTTTCTGTAGATCAACTCTCCAGTCCTGTCTAGTCTAGTCTAGTCTAGGACTAATGTGAATGCTGTAATCCCATTGGCTATTGCTCACCTTTCACTGTTAATGCTTGATTTCAGCAAATTACTTCAGGAAAATAAGACTGATATTAGCCAACATTATCAAATGACTCTGCTCTGTTTGAACATCACAAGTTTCCAAAGATTAATACCGTTAACTCAACATTGCAAAGGTATTGATACCCTAATTTAGAAATCAAGACAAAAATCGGAATCACAAAATGCTTGAAACGACTGACATCAGTAATAGCAAATAGCCGACTCTGCACATAACAAGTGCTGTTGAGAGAAACAGTTGTTTGCTGTGTCCTCTGTCTGTCGACTGTGTCTACACAAGCTTGTCCTGTGTTAAGCTCAAGGGTTGGGCTTGCCTAGGAAAGACATTTGCATAGCAACAGCAATTCTCCTCTACACACACCGCCTTTGAATAAGAATAATATACGAGCGCTGCCAGAAGGTGATTATCAGTGACAAATATGCCTATAACATAAAGATATCATATGACTTCAGAAGACTGTCAAACGGTCATATGGACTGCTATGATATTGTATGGTGATATGTGGACTTTGGCAGTCCCTGGTCCTTCCTCCGGCCAAACATGAATGTTTTACTTTGAAGAAAAGTCATTTAAATGTTGAATGTCGTAAGGGCAAGTAATGAAAAATAGGATATTTAAAAATAGCATGAATAACATGGAAGGCCTAAAGTTACTGCATTTCAATAAGCAAAGCATATCAAAATAACAATAATAGTTCTGTGGTGTTGCACAGGTTACTTATGCACACTGTAAAATGTATCTTTTCGAAGTTGAAAATAAAACAAAGATTGCCATATAAGAAAATACTCTACGTTTTTTCCACGAACATTTTACTTTTCATGTAATGTTTTACTTGCAGTTTCTTTGTTATTGTTTGTGAAATTTAATAGCAAATTCTGCATGAAAAATTATTTCTATACCCTTTTTTGTTGTAAAATTTCATTATCACCCATTAAAAACGTCTGAAGAATTTGCTTTGTGCTGGAAAAAATGGACCAAATACGCAACATCTCAAAGACCTGACTTTATTTTCTAGTAAATATCAGAATTCCCTGGAAAACTCCTCTCTACATCTACATAGTTCTTTTTCTCTTATTTGTTGTTGTTTTGTTTTAAAAAAAAAAAAGTGTATATTTCTGATGAATAAATGTACAGCAAACACGACTGTATGGTGTATGTATGTGCATATATTTGTATGTTGTGTTTGTATGTTTTTGATATGAGGATACTCGATATAGTATCTGATGTACATCTGATTGAAGTGTAGTGTTTATATGAGAAAAAGTCAAATAGAAATAAAAACGTCTGAAGCACGCCAATAGTCCAGGCCGGGTCTATTTTTGGGAGTGCTTTTCAAGGTAGATTGACTCGAGCAAATGACTATGACAAGTAAACCGAAAGGCCACCGTACCCACATTTACGACACAGAGTCACCAGACAGTCAGGTGAGGCATTGGTGGCAAACCCTATTACTGTAACGCCAGTGTTCATCTAAAGAGGATTATCTCCCTCAGAACATGTCTTCAGCAGGCAGAAGGTCACCTTTACTCTACGGGTAATCCTTCTCAATGAAGATAACCACTGAAGAGAGTACAGAGACCCTAATTGACCTTTGTGTCTGAGGGGAAGATCTTTAAGTGAGAGCCACAAATCATATTGAGTAAAAACAGTCTAGAAAAAAGAAATCGAAAAGGTCAACAGCCAAACCAACAACATATTTACTCACTATTCACTGGTACTAACAAAGAAGAGATAGTATTTCAAACAAAAGTCATTATTGTCATTTAATAATCTCAATCCATCACAGTCCAGTAAGAAAACAACATCAAGAGCAACAATGAGTTTCTGATGAAAGAATGAAACCCATCATCCAATACCATCAGTTGAGCCTGATCATGTGACTTTCACAAAGCAGGAGCTCTTTCTCCATCCGTCTACACAATGTTGTGTACACTTTAACACCCTGATGCTTTTTCGTGGCTCACAAACATTGACCCACCACATTATGACAAGTTATCAGGGTATTCGTCACAGTGGAAAGACAAAGAGACAGAGTTAAGCTAAAAATGTTTTCAAATGCCAATATGTATGACAGGTGTATCAATGCTAATATTACTATACATTTGAATCTGTATCCATGTCTGTTGTTAATGTTAATGTACATATAATGTGCTGCAATATGTGTATTATTGTGTATATATTTTAGCAATGCAAGTAATGCCGTCTGAATGCATTGCCTTGAAAAGGAATCGCCAGAGAACTGAAGAATGATGTTGTCGTCTGAAGCCCAGCTCTTAATAAAGCGGTTTAATCTAAGAGCGGGGTGACGGTGTTGAGTTACAGAGAGATACTCACTCAGTGCGTAGAGGACAGTGTGATTCCTGCCAAGCAAAACCCTCGAAGAAGCGCAGCGTGCTGAACATCGGCACATTGACGGAGAAGGCCACGGTCATGCCGAAACTAGCATGAAGAAGACGGACAGGATCAGGACCGGTGTCTTCCAAACCTGAGCGGTAGAACAGGCAAAATCAAGCATTTCATCAAAAAGACCATTTACACAATAGTGTATACACTCTCAGAGAAAAAGGTACAAAGCTGTCACTGGGACAGTCAAAAGGGTTATAATATGTACACTTTAGGTACTAATATGTGCCTTTGAGGGACCAATATGTACACTTTAGGTACCAATATATGCACTTTGGTACTAATATATGCACTTTTGGTACCAATATGTACCTTGAGGACCAATATGCACTTTTAGGTACAAAGGTGTACCTTTTGAAAAGGTACAGCCACAGTGACAGCTTTTGTACCTTTTTTTCTGAGTGTGTACCGAGTGGTTTAACTGGTTTTGCTTTAGGAACCAGAATTTATATTCGATCATATCATATGACATTAAGTGATTCAACACAGTAGCATTGTGTATTGTACAAAAGTCAATAAACATAATTAGGGGGATGCCACTCAAAAATGACTGCTAATGTTATATTCTGGACTGGCCACCATATTTAAATGCAGGACTGTGAAATTCATAATGTTGATGTATTACAATATCGCCTTCTAGTCCACTTTGAGCAGTTTAGAGCGGGTCGATAGGATATTTTACATTTGGCTATGATATAAACAATCATTTGCAATGTAAATAATATCGCTTAGTGTGATTATACTGTATGCTGGTCATTCCTGTAATTTGGGGACTTTTGAGCTTGAAAACTTAAAAAAATTGTGTTTTATAATAGAAGGGGACAAGAGTTTTAAAAGTCAAAGAGATCAAGCGTAATCACCTACACAGTACAATTTATAGACAATTTTTAAACAAATATCTGACATAAATAATCAATTCTGCAGTTCTTACTGTCCTTACAAACTCTAATTAATATGGAAAAGACTTTTATTGCTCACAGAAGTGGGCAGTAATTCATTACATTTACTAAAGTAATGTTTTGCTAAACACTTCTTTATAAAAACACACTTTAAGTGGGTACTTCTTACTCTTGTACTATTGTTAAACTGTAAATATTTATAATTTCATTCATGTACACATTAGCATAATCTTTCTGATGCAGAGATATGATGCTAATGTGCACATGAATGTAATGATAAATATTCACAGTTTAATAATTATATTAAATTATATCCTCTAAAATGTCTTAGATTACTCATTGTTGCAGTTAATCTGATGCTTATCGCTCCTTCTCTGTGCTTAGCCCCCCATAACTGTTGCTTGCAGCTATATTTACTTTTTATTGTGAACAGATTGTTTTTCCTCTCTATAAAAAACATTGCCTTATGCAGTTATTGATTTGTCTTCTTCAAATTAACATTACTTGGGAAAAAAACCATATACTATATTGCAAATATACAAGTTGTAAGGAAAGTTAAGACACTGCTAGAATATTTGGTCCCGTGTGGACGGCACTGACGGTGGGACAATGAGCCGTATGTCCAACAGCACAATGGAGAAGACTGTGACCACCAAGACACAAAAATGCAGCAAATACACTCGCACTCTTTTAAAATGAGAAACATATGGAAACAAGCCAAATATTGTTTCCAAAATATTCCAATCCAAGTATTTCTCCTAAATGTAGAAGACCATAAATCGTCTCTGAGCTCAAGCAGTTCTCAGTACCAGTCTCAATACCACAGCTATATTCAAATAACCAAAAATAATACAAATATCAATACAATTTTGGAACTATTTAGCATAACATTTGAACATAAAAAAATATTATGCTAGATCTATTTTGACGTATCAGACGTTTCCCCATTTTTATAGTTATTATTACTGCGTCAATCATTGCGATGTGAGATTCAGTCCTGCATTTAAATATCTTTGTCACCCCCAACACTTTGCAGTATGTACTTGACAACATGAAAAATACAACTTTTATTCAAACTACGAGTGGTTTATAAACAGAAGGAGTGCAAAGAGAGCTTTATAAACACTGAGCGATCGGTTCAGTGGACTGTAAATCTCTGAGCTTTGCGTCAGCACTTCACTTTCGGCCTCATATATATCGCTCAGATGTAAATAAAGCTGTGGGACACAACAGGGAGGATTACTGTGAGAGGCAATGGAGAAGTTTAAACATTTCTAAAAATCAATCAAATGAATCCATTAAATATCTCTTTCACATACGGCTGGTTGTGCAGCTAGTAAACAACTCTGTACTATATTTTACAAAAGACTATTAAATACACAAACCACTTAACATACCACAACAATTATGACGTCAAAATAGTTTTTGGACATTTGAAGTTACTAGAAACTCACTACTTCTATTAACTGGAATTTGTTTTACACTTAGTAATTATTAACATTATATTTAATTCTGGTTACTCTATCCACCTCTATCATGTTTGGGACACAGTGTTATAATGAAGAGAAGTTTAATCTCTTTAATGCATTGATATATGAAAGAAAATGAGTTTTGATTAAAAAATACACTCACCAATCTGCCAAAACTCCCAACACCAAGTATCCGAAGATGGAGCCCACCAACAGCGAAAACTTGGCAATGTGAACGATCCAGGCGGAGTCGCACACTAGATCCCACTGTTGGGTCAGAAACATGGGTTATTACTCAAACATTTCAACCTTTTCTGTCACCAGAGGAAGAAACGTAATTATTAAAATGTGCCATTACTGTTAATAATTGGTGGCTCTAATTCGTTTTTCTAAACCACCATTTTTTTTTTAGGGATGCATCGATATGAACATTTTGGCCGATACAGATAACTCTTTATATCTGAAAGCCGAAACCCGATATATTGGCCGATAAATCTAAATTTGAATTTTTATGATTACAAAAACAAAAGTCTCAGCATTAAAAGCCATGTCCCAAACACACACCAATAATGTTCTCATTATAACTGTATAGCCGATATGACCGACTGAACTGTATTTTCCTTTTTTTGAAGTGATTCCAATCATATTTCAAGTAATTTAAACCCATCATGTTGAACAGTGCGCATCTGAAGCGTCTCAGCTGGAGGAAATAATACATTATTTATCGGCTTTAATAAATTGGCCAAATTCTCTTATTGGGACAATATCGATAACATTAAAAATGCTCATATATTGGCAGATATATTGTGCATCCCTACATTATTTTTGTTGGTTTGTTTGTTTTTGTTCTTAATGAATATTCAACATGATTGTACTTCATTCAGAATACTTTTTTTTTTTTTTTTGCAAGAACTTAGCATTAAATAAACCTATTCACAGGTGTGTTTGTGACCCATAATGAACCCAACAGGAAGTGTTTGATAACGGGAGTTACCAGGATAAGGCGAGTGTTTGGCACGTCATGTGATTTCCACATAGCAGCGGACAGTAAAAATGTAGTTATGTAAAACTAATACTTTTCATAGATAAATGTGAGGCTTGTCCATGCCAAATCTGCTAGCATGATGCTAAAGTTGCTAAACAAACTAAATGATGCTAAACAAACTTTAGTGTCGGTGGTTGTTTACAGGCTCTAGTCTTTTTAATTGTTTGTTTGTTGTTTTTTCTCTCACCTTTAAACTGCATAAAAGTAGTATTTCATGTCTGTTTTAACCCTGTAAAGCCTGACATATGAAATAACAGACAGAATTTTTTTTTTATATGTGTTTTATGTTTTGTATTATATTTTGTATTATATTTGATAGGCTTGTATATATAGTATGATATTATGAGAATATGAAACTCAAACTCCAGGAGGAAAAAACAACTCAAACAACTAAAAAAAAAAGAAAGAGAGACACAAATTTGATGCAGATGCTGATATTTATAAGGCCCAAAAGTTGAGAGTCTGATGCTTGTAATGCAAATCAATGTGATCTTTATAACAGTATAACAGATACTTGCATAAAATCCATATAAATATCGCCAATAATATGTCTTACATGCTTAGTTTTATGATCAAAGCTCTGTAGTTTTAAAACATTTAATGCAACACATTTTTACTTCTTTTATTTTTACCTAATTATATAAATATTCTATATTTTTTCATTTGTGTGACGGGTTTATCAGTGAAGTTTGATCATGTTGATTCTTTAGAAACAAACTTTAGTGACACAACGACACGCAGATAAATCACATTAACACTCACAGGACAGTTGAACAAAATAACCTTTAACACCATTTCCCCTTTTTTCTGAAAACCACTGGCTATCAAAAGCCAAAAAAAGGCCCAACCCTGTCAAATCCGCACAGTTTGCACTTTGATATGTTGCACAATTGCTGTATAATGCTGAACAAACGTTTCCAAAGCAGGCGTACAGCGACACAAACTCATATCACGATTTGCAGAGGAACAAAAGTGGCTCCGCTAGCTGAAGTGTGTTTAATCAGAGCTCCACACACACACAAAGAGAGAGCAGTCTCCTCTATTGTGTGACGCCTGAGCCACGCCCGTCACACACTGCAGGATTAAACCTTACTCACACACACACACACACTACTCACGGCACCATCACACACGTTCATTGTCTTCTTCTGTTTGGTTTCTTTGCTCTAGTTCATAGTCTGTTTCCATGGTTTCTGCTGCACACCTGTTCCCTGTTTCTCTGAAGCGTTGCTATGGCAACACTATCAACACCTAAATGAGGTCAGGTGGTACAAGTAGGAGCTCTCGGGAAATTCCCAGTTTACAAGTTGTAATTACGAGTTCTAGTGCATGTGAATGTTGACGTCAGTCTTTGAACCGAACATTGTTCAGTGTCATTAACGTTTGCTGTGTTGATTAATGTCTCTGTATCAATCGTTCTGTTTTCATTTAAACTACACGCAACGGTGACTGTCATACAGATTAGGTCATTTGTTGTGTTTTTTATTATTATTATTCTTTATACATATTTTGTAGTGACTAAAACAGTTTTTTTTGGATTGCATTCAGATAGAAGTGTAATTTACTTTAATAACACTATTAATTAAAATGCTTGATTTAGTTTAAGTTTTAAAACTAAACTTATACCATGGTCATTTCTGACAAAACATTTTTCATATTTAACTATAAACTAGTTCGTCTAAAAATTGCCATTGCATGAAGAATACCTAGTCATAATTTTGATGAAATCTGCTATCAATTAGCAAAAAGATTCAATATTCAGTTCCCACAAACTTGGTGACTCGACCCAAAACCATTTAAAACCTGACAAACGTTTGGAAATATTGCAAATGTTTGTATATTTTTGATATAAGTCTCTTCTGCGCTACTAAGTCTGCATATATGTGATCAAAAAAATATTAAAAACAGTGAAATATTATTATAATGTAAATCAGCTGTGTTGTATGTGAATATATAGTAAAGTGTAATTTATTCCTGTGATCAAAGCTGAATTTATCATCATTACTCCAGTCTTCAGTGTCACATGATCCTTCAGATATCAATATAATATGATGATCAAGAAACATTTATGATTATTATCAGTGTTGAAAACAGTTTTGCTGCTTCATATTTGTGTCGAAACAATAATACCATGCGAACATTTGTGGTAAGAGAGAAAAGAGAAAACAATACTATTATTCATCGAGGACACATTAAATTGTGACAGTGAAGACATTTATAATGTTACAAAAGATTTATATTTAATAAAATTCTTTAACAAATGCGGTTCAGAGAACTATTCACCAAAGAATCCTGAAAAAATGTAAGCAGCAAAAACGGTTTCAACGTTGATAAGTGTGTGTGTGCGTGCGTGCGTGCGTGCGTGCGTGCGTGCGTGCGTGTGTGTGAGTGTGAGTGTGAGAGTGAGAGTGTGTGTGTGTGTGTGTGTGTGTGTGTGAGTGTGTGTGTTGTGTGTGTGTGTGTGTGTGTGTGTGTGTGTGTGTGTGGTGTGTGTGTGTGTGTGTGTGGTGTGTGTGGTTGTGCGTGTGCGAGAGTGTTGTGTGTGGTGTGTGTGTGTGTGTGTGCGAGTGTGTGTGTGTGGTGTGTGTGTGTGTGGTGTGCGAGAGTGTGTGTTGTGTGTGGTGTGTGTAGAGTGTGAGAGTGAGAGTGTGTGTGTGTGTGTGTGTGTGGTGTGGTGTGTGTGTGTGTGAGAGTGTGTGTGTGTGCGGTGTGTGTGTGTGTGTGTGTGCGTGTGAGTGTGGATGAGTGTGTGTGTGTGTGTGTGTGTGTGTGTGTGTGGTGTGTGTGTGTGAGTGTGAGTGTGCGAGTTGTGTGCGTTTTGTGCGTGTGCGGTGTGTGTGTGCGGTGCGAGGTGTGTGTGTGTGTGTGTGTGTGGTGAGTGTGAGAGTGAGAGTGTGTGTGTGTGTGTGTGTGTGTGTGTGTGGAGTGGAGTGTGTGTGTGTGTGTGTGTGGTGTGGAGTGTGTGTGTGTGTGTGTGTGTGTGTGTGCGAGGTGTGTGTGTGTGTGTGTGTGTGTGTGAGTGTGATGTCATGTGCTTTTTGTGTTGCTGTTTGAGCGAGTGTGTTGTTGTCGTGAGTGTGTGCTATGTGTGCTGTGTAGCTGCGTCGCGTGTTTTATATATGTATATTATTCCCTTTTTTTTAATGTATTCGTCTTTGTATCTCAACTTTAAACAATAAAAACAAAGTTACAAAAAATTGGACATACATAAATTGTCACCTAAAAGTAACATTATAGTGAATGATGATCCTTTCATTGCATTTATTTGATTTTTACAAACTGTAGTGTTGACAGAATTGATTGACATTAACAAGTCCTTGTTTCAACAGGTAATGTAAGAATACAATAGTTTTTATTTACCATATTAGTGATTATGGAAAGTCCTGATTATGGTTTTACAGTAGTAAATACACATGTAACTGCAGTCATGATGATATTTTGACAGAAACTACACTGCAAAAATTAATCTCAACTCATTTACTCTTTTTAGCCTGGACTATTTTCAGTTTTACTTGCTTCCAAAAGTTGAGTTTTTTGATTCTGTCAATTCAAATACATTGTGTCAACTGGATAAACAGTGAATAAAGGTTAGAGTTTAATATAAAAAATATGTTTTTTTTACAGTATAGGTGCCATGGTAAAAAATAAAGGGAAGTAATAAGAGTTGTTTTACTTAATTACACAAATATAACCTCACAAAACAGGCTAACTCTTCAAACGAGTGTGTGTTTGAGAACAGGAGGATGATTACAGAGTCAGAGAGTGAGATGAGGTTATATTAACAATGATGTAAGTATTGTATAGTCGAGCAGACACCTCTCCTCCTCAGAGTTTCTCACACACAGATAAATGAATCGGGGAAAGATACGCAGAACACATCGAGCACCAGTGAGGAAATCACAGAGATTGCCGCATAGTTTCTGCCTGGCAACAGGCCGGTGTGAGAGAGAGCCAGCACACAGAAACACAGAAACACAGCTCCCTCGCTCCGGTGCGTTTACCAGTTTATGATTCAAAGCAAAGAGCACACGAGAGCGAGAGAGAGACGCACAGACAGTGAAATTAAACACGCTCAGATGTAGTACGAGGATGACTTAACATGTCAGACTGCAGGAAGGGCCGATGCTCCAGGGGGTCTGGCTCTTTTTGAGCCACAAATATGTAGAGCAACTGGATATTTAAGGTATTTCGTACTGGCAAACTTAATAAAGAAGTGCATCGTTTCACCAAATGTTGAAAACGCATTTCCTTTGGTCTAAAGAGGGCCGACTGAGACTTGAGGAGTGGTGAAGGTCAGAGGTTTCATTCACAGACACTGATAAGACATTTAAAGGGGGGGTGAAATGCTATTTCATGCATAGTGAGTTTTTTACACTATTAAAGAGTTGGATTCCCATGCTAAACATGGACAAAGTTTCAAAAATTAAGTTGTACGTTTCTGTGAAACAAATACTCCTTCCGGTTTGTCACAAGTTTCGGAAAGTTTTTTTCGAGTACGGGCGTGTGTGACGTCAGCTAGGCCGGAATCTCCTTATACGGGTCCTGAGGACACTTCTCCCAGAAGAGCGCGCGCGCAGCTTTTAGAGAAGTAACGTTATGCCTATCAGAGCGCTGTGCTCGGCTTTATGGACGTCATCGGCTGTGATTGTTTTAGAAACAAGGCCCAGTTCTACGCCGGATTTGCAGATCGTCTAATGCTTAAGGATGGAGCAGTCCCAATGATAAAGGTTTACGGTCGTGCGTTGGAACCGCAGGCGGTGAGTAAAACTGCTTCAAATGTCTGTGAGTTCTCTATCGGCGTGTAAGCACAGCAAGTAAACAACATGATCATGTATAGTTAATGTAAAACTACACTTCCCACATGTACACGGTCCTTTAAAAAAAATACGACGACATAAAGTGAAAATTAGTCATTTACAAAAACCGCTAAGCTAATATAAGTTCTACAGTTCGAGTACACACCGCTTAGAGACGTCCTGCTGCAGTCGCTGCTGCTGCTGCTCATCTTCAATCTCAGCCTCGGGATCTGATTCGGGATCAAACATGTATGGCTGAATCTGATGGTTTGTTTTGGGATATCAGCTTCCAGAAGCTCTCAACGTAAGCCTCACGCGCTCGTGATTATTTAGCTCCGCCCACACGGCACGCCTCCACCCGCTCGCGTTTTTTCCGGAAAGACTCGGTACAGCCTGTACTTCTTTTATAAATATAATAAAACTCAAGACTTTTTGGAGATATGAAGGATGCAATACTACTCTATAGGTACTCAAGATTAACATGAGATTGAGAGAAACTGAGTGTTTCACCCCATCATTGCAGCTGAAAACTCACTTTCAAACATGTTTAAAAAAAACATACAATGGCAAACTGATGTGGATTCTGATCACAGTATGAGGAATAAACTATTTATAGATTTAGATAGTTACATTTAGGAGACAGAAAGAGACTAAAACGAAGATCAACATGTTTCGAGATGCGAGAGCTCCACGTCCGTGACTAACTTCCACTCGACAGAGACGCGAGTGTTCATATACTTTATTACACAGGAGAGCAAATGTACATACAACTAATCAATGTTATTTAGTTCAACATGATGAAATGTTAGAATATGATCTGTATGTTATTCAAATCTTGATCCATAGATCCATAATTACGATATACGTCATCAATATACGCCGTTGTTATTGTAAGAGGTTAGCGACCCCTGGTGGAGAAAAATCCTGCATATGTACCTTTAATGGGTATTTAAAAGTTGACACTTTAAAAACACACAGTTTTATGGGTCATTCATACAACCCCATTGGACGAATCAATGTCTTCTGAAGTAAAACAACAGATAATAAAAATACTAATAATTTAAACTGTTTTAACCATTCAATACACAACTGTCATGCGCAATTGGCTACGATCTACCTGTATATGGGTTCACGGAGATGGATTATTTTGTTTGTGTTAATGTGAAGAAAGAAAGTCTGGGATGGCATGAAGGCGAGTAAATGAGGAGAGAATCTGCATCTTTTGGTTGGAGCATCTGTTTAAAGACTTATGTACTCCATTACAACGTACACAGTCACTCCTTTGTTACATTCACTGTAACAATAACTGTTCAAAGAATCATTGCATCATTTAAAATATATATATTTGAATATATAAATATGAATTTTACACAAATGTTGTATATTTTGAACTTGTGCATGTTTAGTACTATATGTGTATTATGAGAATACTGAGGTCTTTCCCGTCACAACATCCATGACTTTCACTTTCATACTTATGTACAATAAAGAATATAATGAAATATCCTTGAAGGTCTGTATCTGACAGCAAGCACATTTCCACATCAAAAGCAATGTCCAATTCTTCATAATTGAGGTATCATTAACAGTGATGGTGTTAGTGCATATGCTGAGGAGGGGTAGTGTGATGGCCAGGGTTGATAACTTTGATGATCGGGTTAGAGAGAGACTTTCTTGATGGCTGGATATATCACACACACACACACACACACACACACACACACACACACACACACACACACACACACACACACACACACACACACACACACACACACTAGTATCCTCTTTAAATTGTTACACCACAATCTAATCAAAGCCTACAATGCAGACAAAATAACATTTAGCCTTAACAAACAAATATTATCCGAAAGCATTGAACATTATTCATTATTATAC
Organism: Chrosomus eos; assembly: GCA_036326025.1. NCBI lineage: Eukaryota > Metazoa > Chordata > Actinopteri > Cypriniformes > Leuciscidae > Chrosomus > Chrosomus eos. Next base: position 46,610,436 of record CM070823.1, read on the forward strand.
AGTATTTTAATGTACTACATCTATACCTTATTATTATTAAACATTAATTTTCTCTAGCGCAGACAAATACTGCTGCTGAAAGCTTATGTAGTAGTAGTAGAAGATAAATACAGATACAAATTGAAAAATAAATCTCCTAACTTTATATCACTAAAATGAAATAGGAAGCCGTTTACAGACGCTCATGTAAACACAACACTGACGTCTTCACTTCCAGGTCAAGATCTGTCAATCAAAAACTCAGTAACCAATGAGAACACACCGCGGTTAGCCCCGCCCCCACGAGAGGAATGTCAGAATGGCGAATGAAGTAACCTGACTCCGCCAGATGGAAAGCTCGCGAGATCAGGATGGTCTCACGAGGCTACGAATGAAGACTCAGGGAACGCAAACGAAACTTCAGAACTGTTAAAGACTTGAGTTTAGACTAAGTGATTTAAAGGAAGGTGTGGCATTATGCAAAAGTGCAAACATATACACATTGCTATGATCAAATGCTTTATTAACTGCTGTTTTCTCATCGCTGTCATTTGTGTTGAGTTTATTTTGTTAAAGTGAGGAAAGAGCACATATTCATCTAAAATTACGCTAAATGTCTACAGCAAATCTCTGCAAAGGTACTTCTTTATAGAATGAAAGCATAAAACAGAAGTTCGACTAACACACGCACGCGCACGCACGCACACACACACACGCACACGCACGCGCACACACACACACACACACACAAACGGGAGGAGAGGTTACACAGGAAGGGAACATACAATTTCTTCATAAAACATAAAAAAAGTTAAAGTTAAAGTTATAGGGCTAAAGGTAGGGACACACCAAACCAACGCCACAGAACTAGCGCTGATGAAAGCCGAATACAGCCAACGGTGTTAAACACACAGAAAAACTACATCGACTGACGCTCAATAACGGTCGGATGTTGCTGATCTTCAGCTGGTGTGTCCCGGCCTTGAGATAAGGGGATCATTCACGCTCTTGGGTTGTTGCACTGCATGTGGGATTGGGAATGTGTTATCCATAGCTCTGTCTTCAAAAGAGAGAGAGAGAGAGAGAGAGAGAGAGAGAGAGAGAGAGAGAGAGAGAGAGAGAGAGAGAGAGAGAGAGAGAAAGACAGAGAGAGAAAGACAGAGAGAGAGAGAGAGAGAGAGAGAAGACAGAGAGAGAGAGAGAGAGAGAGAGAGAGAGAGAGAGAGAGAGAGAGAGAGACAGAGAGAGAGAGACAGAGAAAGGGGGATTGTATTTGCTAGTGTTTGAGGCTAAAAGAGCTTATTGTGTTTAGCCTGTAAAGATGTGTTACTGTCATAGTGCAATGAGAACAATGACAAACCATACATTACAGTTATCATTACAGTTATCATTACAGTTATCATTACAGTTATCATTACAGTTATCATTCCTATATGAGGATAACATGATCATTCTTTGAGGGAGCATCACTGTCTCTCCATGTACTAGTAAAAGTAGAGCAGTAACACATGTCTTCATATACACACACGCATGAGGTACACACACACACAACTAAAGTACACAGAGAGGAAGATTACACACCGTTCCCACGTTCGAGAACTGTCAATGCTCTCTTAGACTACAGTATACAGCATTAGAGAAATCAAATCACACTTTCGGATAGGTTTGATAAAGTGGTATTTTAAGACGCATTTCTCTTTATCCATTTACTGTCAGTTTATGTCTTTCCGGTCAGTTTGAGGAAAAGACCTCAGTGAGTAAATGGTAGGGCTGTCAACGAATATTCTAAATTCGAATATATATTCGAATAGTTTTAAAAAACAGAAATTCGAAGGTGAAAATTAATATTCGAATCATGTGGAAAAAAAACGCGGGGGCAGAGGCGCGGCTGTCTGCTTTGCGAGTGGCAAAATTCTGAAGCTTAAAATGTAAAACGCATTTTCCAGCTGCACGGTTAGCACAGCACAGTGAGAGTCTGGCTCACTCATTGGCTGTGCTGCGGCAACTGCACATCCAATGGCATGGGCGCTTCCAACGTGTGCGCCAATGAGCTAGCATTGCATCATACAGAGCCCGCCAAGGGGGCGTGGCCAGACGTCCCCGAAATAGCCATAGTAGCAGCAGTTTACCACAGCACGAGCTGCTCGGAGAGTTCAATGTCGGTTCTATTTACTGTTAAACTTCAATTAATGTTAATAATATTTGTTTCAATCACTGAATGAAGCCTGCTATATTTAGGACAAGAGTCGCGACATTTGTGTATTGTTGTTCATTTGAACCGTTATGCGCAGAGAGCGTGAGGGCGAGAGAGAGAGAGCGCGAGAGGGCGAGAGAAAGAGAGCCTGTGAGCGCGAGCGAGAGTAAGGTCTGCGATCTTGGCCATTAGTTGATTTACTTGTCTTTGTGGAAGTTAATACGTTGTCAAATATGTTTAAACTTAAATAAACTACCTATACAAGTAGTGGTGGCTCTTTGTATTCATTTGTCCTGTTATTGACGTAATGCACGTCATTGACAAAATGCACAACAAGATATTCGAATAGTTCGAATATATGTGGGTTTTTTAGAGGGAATATTCGAACGTCATTTTTGAGCAATTTTGACAGCCCTAGTAAATGGTTTCCGTTTCCACAGTTTGTATCATGTTTTTGACTCAGTTTGAGTCCCGCTCATGAATCTGTGAATATGTTGAGTTTCAGACTGAAAGATCAAGTCACACCAACTGATAAAAGATCAGTGAGATGATCCGAACAGCTGGGTAAATAAAGTGTGTGTGTGGGTGGACAGGACAGCACAGGACGGGACACGTGTGTGTGTGTGTGTGTGTGTGTGTGTGTGTGTGTGTGTGTGTGTGTGTGTGTGTGCAGCTGGTTTATCAGAGGCTCAGATGCCAATTAATGTGTTTTAAAAACCCTCAGAAATTCTGTGATAATGAACAATAAATTGATCATCTTTCATCTGCACATTTAGAGTATTTTTTAATGCATGTTGTGTGTAACAACTACAGTAAGTTTATGTTTTTCTATTAATACTATCAATAGGCACCAATTGTTAAGTTGTTTTGGGTGAAAAAAAAACGCTGCATGGAAACACCAAGAGGCACATAAATAAAAGAAAAGAAAGTGCATAAAAAGCACAATATTGGCAGATATTTTTGTATCTGATAGGAAGACATGCACAT